>JAPPVO010000002.1:112893476-112927605 GCA_030407325.1 Camellia japonica | reverse complement strand
GGCAAATCGGGGCATCGCGATGGAATTTCGCACAAGGTGACCGGGCACGCATCCTTCGTCATCCAAGGCAGAGTTGAGGCAGCCTATTTCATATAGTTTACATGCTTATTCAATTGCTAACTTAGTTAATTTGTTAATTAGTTAGTGTTGTGTAATAATTAGCTGTAGCTTGTTATTCATTATGTTGTGTAATAACTAGTTTAATTAGATTAGCTTAGATTAGCTAGTTGGTTTTGTATTATTCATTCGGACCCTCCGTCGAGAGGGCACAACTGTTGTAAATAAGTGTGCGTTTGTGTGATGTATGTCTTCCAACCCCCATTTCTTTCTCCCTTTTATTTACTAGCTTACGATGGTTAGTTTTAGAGCATGTTTCAATTCGCATCCTTATGCTCGCATGTTTGCATCCATTCATCTGTCTTGCATGCACCGGACTCGGCGCATCATACTAACTGCATTGTATTTCAATTCCTGTTTGAATACATGTATCAAATTGCATTTCACATGACATTTTAGAATAGCCGAGTCTATCTCAGTTGCATTTTGTATGTGTTGCATTAGACATTCTTGACACAGCTAGGATCATGCATTGATTTCTAACATAGCTTTTGTTTTGGCTCAGAGTACTCGGTAAGTGTTTATGCTTTAGCATCCTCGCATGTGTGTGAGTGACTGCCATGATAGCATACTTGTCATGAGGCTAACTGTTTATGTGATATAACTGCCTGAATGCCTGTGGGTGAATGTTGGATTATTTGAATTTGAACAATTCATTGATTACGAGTTTTAAGCCTACTTGAGAGTGGCAAATCATCATGTTTTCTAAGCCCACTTGAGGGTGGCAAAATCCGCATTTTAGCCTACTTGCGAGTAGCAAACCGCCTTAAAAAACAAACATGAGATGTTTTGTTCCAACTTAGGCGATCCAGTCTATACTTGTATGTTGTGTGCACCACATAGTAATTCTAGGTTAATAACTGGAATAAGAGCACATGTGTTTTCAAAAACAAGATATCATGTTAATAAAGGTCGATCTTTGATCGGGCGAGCGGAGGTGCTCATTGCATGACCTTCCCTTCTCGTACCCAAGTTCCCGAGCCAAGGCAACTTTGGTGATGACGGACACGTGGCCTTAGGCACGAGTCAGGGTTTCCTAAATTTCCCAAAAATAAAATATTTAGGTGGCGACTCTGTATCTGGCAAAGCAGTCCATGTTTGGCACTTCTTTCTAAAAATCAGTTTTTCGAAACGATTTGCCGGATTTGGACTCTTTGGTGATTTATCAATCTCGCATTGCACTTTGCAAGATCAGATTAAGAACCGTGATATTGAGTCCGAACTGTAGTGAGCCCAATGAACAAAATGAGATTTTCCTGGGACGTTCGGGCGCGTCTACACAAACCCATTTCTGAAAATCCAACCAACTCCCAAAAATAATATCATTTAGGGTTTTTCACAAATTGGGACTTTTATTATTTTACAAACCCACATGCAATTTTATATATCAAAAATAGATTTAATAGTAAAATCATAACCAAACAACCCTCAATTATTATCTTAAAAGACTTAAAATAAGTTGTAAATCTGTTTGGTGCAACTCTTCATAATATGTGAAAATAGGTGAACCTATTTGATTAAATAGGGTGTGACATAGTTTTTTGGTTATGCAAATATTCAAAATAAAAGTTATAATTAAAGCAAAAGATATGGGACACATTTGTTTATATGTGTTTAAGTGTTAATAAATTAAAAAAAGACCAATAAAAAAATAAATAAACTAAAAATGTTACAAATTATAGCTAAATAATTTCTCACTTTTTAAGGCTAAATAATGCTTCAAAAGTCAAATAAGCTTATATTCTAAAATTATAGCCAAATATCATCATTAACCCTTTTTTTTTTAATCAAATAAACTAAATAAATTGACTTATAAATAAACGGACAGATGGAACGATGTTTTGTATGTTTGGTTTTCTTTTGTTTTTTGTTTTTTCGTTTTTCTTCATTTTCATTATCTATCTGTGTTAAGGGTTGGGCCTACAAAATGTTTTTGTGGCCCATCATGTTTAATTGTGGAAATTTCAGCGGGCTGGGCTATGTGGTAGGATTCAACAAGTCTCATGGACTGAGTTTGGAAAAAAAAAGCCCCAAAAGAATTTATTAATGTTCCGGCATTTGTTTTGATGAAAAACATTTTCTCTATTTTATAATATTTAGTATAAAAAATGAAAGTTAAGAAAAAAATATTTTTTGTTGACTATACCGTAAACAAGTTTATTTGGAAAAAAAATTGTTTTTAAATAAAATTTTTACCAATACTATCACTAAAAAACTAAATATAATTTCATTTCTTACTCCTATATGTAGGGTAATAAGATTTATATTAATAAATATATGAATCTACTCATTTGTATCTGGAGGTAAGAAAATGGAGTGGAAAATTATACTTATATGTAATATTTTTCATATTATTATTTGCTAAATAGGTGTTTCTGTTGTCAGAATAAGAGAGATTACTATGTGTACAGTGTATACCTCAAAAAGGGTATTACGGTATGTCTTCGTAACAATATCATAAAATTTTGTACTATAAATTATAAATTGCCCCCTCAAAAAAATACCTCAAAAAGTATAACTTTTTACTTATTGAAATATATATATATATATAACTTCCAGTTTAAAGTGCACACTATAAATTCACCATTTGAAAATTTTATCATTACTTGGCATAACGCACCACAAACATTCATAATTTTTATCACAAAAAATTACAACTTACTTGTGTGTCCTTTTGTAGAATGTGTTTTAACTAATGAATTTGAGTAAAAAATTGTAAAAAAATAAAATAAAATGAGAGAAATACGAAATAAAAATTACCCTTTGGGCTATTTGGAAGACTTGTATTATATTTCACTGTGAAAAATTCACCCCTCTCCGAATTTTATTTTCAGCCAAACACGTCTTATCTTCCTTGAAAACCAAAGTTCTGCACTTTTCTGCTCTTCACTCTTCTTCTCAATCAGGCATTCATCTATACACTGTTGCCCTTTTTCATCTCTTTCTGCCTTGGTTGTATACTTAATCAAGATTGGTAAAATATGAAATAGAAATAGAAATATTAATAAGAAATGATAAATTAGTAAAATATGAAATATAAATAGAAATATTAATAAGAAATGATAAATTAAACACATACAAAGAATATAAGGATTATGTGGTTTATCCCAAAATTAAGGTTGCATTTACAATTGTTGTGATTTTCATTAAGATTAAAGAATTATAAGGTACAAGATACAAGATAATCGTCTACTCCTCAACAGTAAATATACATAGAAATGAGCATCTCGAACACTAGTAGACATTTTATTTATCTAAATATTACTATAAAGTATATATATTATTTGCTTATCAATTTTTTTTTTCATATTTTTACTCCGATTATACTCTTTATTTTAGTTATTCATCAAAATACTATTAATGTTATAGAATGTCACATTAACAATAAAAATTAAGGGAAATGATCATAATGATTAAATAAATTTTGTCTAGCCTCTAAAGGCTAACTACGTGTAACTAGTGAATATAAGTTAAGCCAAAATGCTTAATCATATGTCTAGTACATTAAAGTTGAAAAAAGTGAGTTATATTAAAAATTTTAACTAACAAACATTATACATGGTGTGTTTGATTGGGGGGATTAGGGAAGACTATCCACTGTTGGGATTGTAATCCGGGGGAAGTTTTTTATCCGACATTTGTTTTTTTTTTTAGGTCTGCCAGACATGAACTCTGGCCGGACTCCTTATCCCCCATATGTTGGATTATACTATCCCGGGGAGGTGTGGGACAATTTTCATTGGACTATTTACTGTTGAGATTAGGTGGTGAAATGATCATTTTGACCCTCTACTATTTAATTATGTATTATATTTAGTAAAATTTAAATGTCTCAATTTAAAAATAAAATAATTTTATTTAAATTTTTATTGATGTTTTATTTATTTAATTTTAAAATAATTTTTTATAGATATTTTATTAATGTTTTATTTTAAAATTTTGTTTATATTTTATTTAATTTCATTATTTAAATTTGAATAGATGTTTTATTTAATTTCATTATTTAATTATTATTATTTTTAAAGATAAATTTATTTAAAATTTTAATTAAAAATAACATATATTTTTATTGATATTTTATTTATTTAATTTTAAAAAAATAAATTTATTTAATTGTGTAAAAAATAAAATAAAATTAATTTTTATTTAATCTAGCTAAAAATAATTAAAATATTAAAGATATGTTTAATATTGCTATTACTTAGTAAACAATTGAAAAATGATAAAATAGTGTTTTGTTCATTTATCTTATCCAGTCCATCCAACCAAACAATGGAATCACTAAAAATAGTCATTTCCAGACATCTAATCCCATGAGAAAATAAACAAGGGATACATATCCAATCCAACCAAATAGTCCGGGAAATTCATAGTCGCAGGATTCAAGTCCAGTGGATTCCAATACCCTCTTATCCAGTCCGTCCAAATAAATACACCTATGGATATGTTTGTTTGGACGAACTGGATAAGAGGAGATTGGAATCTACCGAACTGTTGAGATACATTGTCCCCAGACTATTTGGTTAGACTGGATTTGTATCTCATATTTGTTTAGTCATGGGATTAGATGTCAAGAAAGAATTATTTGGTTAGATAGGATATGAATTCTATATTTGTTTAGGATATTATGGAGAAGGATAAATGTTGAAATGACTATTTTACCATTTTCAATTATTTACTAAGTAATAGCAATATTAAACATATCTTTAATATTTTAATTATTTTTAACTAGATTAAATAAAAAAATATTTTATTTTATTTTTTACACAATTAAATAAAATTATTATTTTTTAATTAAATAAATTAACTAAATAAAATATCAATTGAAATATATGTTATTTTTTTAATTAGAATTTTAAATAAATTTATTTTAAAAAATAATAATAATTAAATAAAACATCTATTAAAATTTAAATAATTAAATTAAATAAAATATAAACAAAATTTTAAAATAAAACATTAATAAAATATTTATAAAAAATTATTTTAAAAAATTAAATAATATTATTTTATTTTTAAATTAAGACATTTAAATTTTTATTGAATTTTACTAAATATAATACATAATTAAATAGTAGATGGTCAAAATGATCATTTCACCACATAATCCCATATCCTCCCTTATCCCTCTATTTGTGTCCCACCCCCTCATGGTACACAATAATCCAATGGATTTGGGACTAATAATCCAGAGGGACTAATAGTCCAAAGAAGTGGCGGAGCTAAGAAAGTAAATCAGAGGAGACACTTATTAATTATAACATTGAAAATTTTTACAAAAATATTTCACATAAATTTTTACTATTGACTTCAAGAAAGAAAAATAAATAAATATATATATATATATATATTATTTGTAATTAGTATATCATGGACAATATAAAAAAATAAAAAGTTATAGATATAAGTTTTAAAATAAATTATATAATGATAAAGTAATTTTTTATACAAAATTTTAGTAAAAATTCAATATAATAGTAATACTACGTCATTATTGACATATGATATCACCAACTAATAGTAAAGAAACACATAGCAGATGAACCCCACTAATAATTCAATAAATTTCATATCTTCATTGAGATTAATTATAATTGCATGTCAATAATAATAGACATCACCATTGTATTGAAATTTTCATAGATAATAATATGATTTATCGTAATATCTTTATTTTCAATAAAGAAAACAAACATTATTATTCTCATAATTTTAAAAATATCATTGATATTTCACTCTAAATAATATTTTATATATTTTTTTATTTAAAATATTTTCTTTATGTTTGTAATAAAAAAAATTTCCAAAACCCGGGGAGGCACGTGACCCCCTGGACCCATTATGACTCTGCCACTAGTCTGGAGGCAAAATTTTGAATCAAACAACAGATTATTAAATCTAAACGGACTAATAATCTAATCTCACCCCTCATTGTCTCAAAACAAATATCACCATAGTAGATTGAAGATATTTTTAAAACACCATAATATATGTATAAAAATATCAAAATATTCTTATTTTAAAATTTTGAGTATTTTAGATTAAGTTATATTATGTTAGGGACTCTAAATAAATTATCAAATATTCTATCAAATCTTTCACATGAATATATGATTTACACAAATTAAATACATATAAATCCTATATCTATATAAAAAATTTAATAAAATATCTAATTATTTGAGTCTATAACATTATCGTTTTAGATTGCAATAACATAACATGTGATCAGTATTTATCGTTTTAGATTGCAATAACATAACATGTGATCAGTATTTTTAAAGATCCCCTCTATCCAATAGGCTATGATATGGTTGCCTTCATTAATAACGATACCTAGGTGGACTCTGTTCAAAAATTTTCCTAGAAAATTGTACCCTGCTTCAATTCTGTCGGTTTTGAAATGGGTTGAAGTAATTAATGTCTTAACTTCATGACAATCAGATTATCGATCCCGATGGAGAAGATAAGGTGAATTTTTGAAATGAAAAATACTCTGTAATCCGACTGGGTGACTCTCAAGGCTTCAGTGGGTTGTGATTGGTCAGAATTTTTTTTTCTTCTTATCTAATCACTAATCTTCACGTGTGTGTAGAGGTGATGGAAATAAGAGGGAAAAGGGGGTCTCAATCATGTTTGTTTTGAAATACATAACAATCAAAGATCTTCTAATGTCTAAGTTACTAGAGTAGATGTAGAGAGATAGGGGCATTTTGACAACATTGATAAAAAGTTAACTTTTTAACTTTTTTAGTCAAAAAAATTACTAAAAAAATTAAAAAGTCAAAAATTTAACTTTTTACTAACTTCTCAAAATTCCACATAATAGAGATGAAAAACTATTGGATATATACTTTTACTTTTTGTAAAGAGTCTTTATCTTATATCATTAATGATGATGGACCTCAATTTTATTGAGTCATAAACTTTATGAGTTGATCTATCAAATTTGATCCTTAACTTGTTGCACATATCAGTAGTCTCACATTCATGAGTGAGGTTTTAGTTGAGTGACGGGAATATGAAATCCTCATCTTTGTAATATATGTGTCAGCAGTCCCCATTCCTATGTGGTACTTGTGGTTAATGAATGCAACTTAGAGCATCTCCAGCAACCATTCTCAAATTAGCTATCCAAAATTTCACTTTATTAGTTTAGCTAACTATTTTGTCAATACACATCCCAACAACACTCTCTACTTTAACTATTTTCTTTAAAATATTAATAAATAAAAGCACAGAATTAATACAAAAATGTGACACTTCCCACAGAGCATTTCATCGAACACCTTGTGGGCATCTCTTCAAACCGCACATCTACAATGCATATGCTTTCTGCGGGAATGAGATTGAAACCACCAAGAACTTGTTGCTGCTCATGGAAAGTTGGACTGGTTGTATCAATTGGTGGGGGCTGAGCTGGGTTCTACCAAGATCCATTCCAGAGCTTTTATCATGGTGGTATGGACATAACTTCAAGCATTTAGCAAAAATCATATGGGAAGTGATTCCATTAACGATCTTATGGACCCTTTGGCTTGCAAGGAATGATAAGGTAATCTTTCAAAAAGAACCCAACTGGGCGGATCTGACGGAGCTGGTGAAAGTAAGAACAGCAATATGGGTAAAGGCTACTGAACAGTGCCTCGTCTTCCCTGGCGAGGTACTGTAGCAGAAAATCAAATTAGCTAGCCACCGACGAGGCTGCTGGAGATGAACTTTCTGATTTGAGCTAGCTATAGTAACAAAAATGGAGGAATGGAGAGCCTTCTGGAGATGCTCTTAGCTAGGCTTTTCCCTTTTGTCAACTTTGCTTCAACTGTTCATCTTTGTAGAATATGAGTTTCTTCTCTGACACAATTTCTTTTCAGTAGAACATCCTAGTAATCTCTCTAAACCCATACCTTATCTATTTTAAAAGGTTAAAATCACTTTATACTTCTTACAGTTTTCATAAATAATTCTTTAAATTAATTTTTGTTACAATAATTTCTTATTTTTAGGAAGTTACTGTAACTCCTTTATATTTGATAAATTATTATTTTATTTCGTTAAAGACGTGAAGAGAAAATCTCCCGGACGTCCCTCCAGGCGTCCTCTGGACATCAAATGTCCTATAAGAGTCCTGGAGCCAAAGAGGAAAAATGCCTAAAATTAACTTGACCAGTCGACCATCCGATCGACCACCACTGTTTGTTTTCCTCTGCTGCTTCTTGCTATAATGTTACATATTGTGCTGTTGCATTTGTTTTTATTATTTTATTATTAAAAAAATATTTAAATTTAAAAGTAATTAAAAATATTATTTTAATAGAATAGAAAAATAATAGAAAATTTAATGTGGAAAGTAAATAAAAAAATAATTCTTAAAATAAAAAATAAATTTTTTAATAATATTTTAAAATAAAATTTAAGTAAACTACTAAGAATACTCTAATTAGTGGTTGAATTTATTACATCAATGTTGTCTTCTTTTGTTTTCGAGGTGCTCTTCATAGTGGCTTCAGAGTTTCTCTCTTTTGTTTAAGGGTAAACTACTAATAGGTCCTACTTTGGAGACTTATTACCCAATAGGTCCTACTTTGGAGACTTATTACTCATTAAGTCCTATTGATAAATTTATTAAGTGATAAAGATAAATTTATCAGTCTTTTTATTTTTATGAATAAATTTATAGTGATAAATTTATCAGTCTTTTTATTTTTATGAATAAATTTTTAGTGATAAATTTATCACTCTCTTATTTTTATAGTGTTAAATTTATTAATTAAGACCTATAGATAAATAAATCTAATTAATAGGACTAATTGATAAGTACCCCTTTGTTTTCGAGATGCATCTTTCTAATCTTTGCAAATCATAAGACAAGATGATACTGAACTTGACTGACCGGTCAACCTTTGGATGGGTCATTTTGAACCTAGTTGATCTTATGCGACTTTGTGATGAAAATTATATTTTTATATATATTTGTTTTAAGTTCATTTCAATTTTAATAGTTATAGGAGTATAAAGGGATAATTTAAGTTTTGTTTGGGAAGTAATAATTTTTGTTTAAAAGTTAAAAATTATTAAAAAAATTAAAAAAGTCTTAATTTATATAAAAAATCAAAGATTTCATTATCTCTCTACTTTTTACATATCTTTTCGTAAAAAATCAAAAAGTTATTTTAAATATAAAAAGAAAAATTTACCTCATATTTTAACAAAAAAGTCAAAAGATTACTAAAATAATACATTCCCAAACGAGGCCTTAGCCTTCATAAAAAAGGGTCATATTCTTGAGATATTAAAAGGGGGCACATGAAGCAAGAGAGAGGAAACCCGAGGTTCCAAGGATGAAGTTTTCCACACTTATGGCGTTCTTCACTTTCTCCATGGGCGACTAATCTTCTTCTTGGAGATTGAGATGAAACCCTAGTCAAGTAATTTGTAATTTTGTATTTAGATTCTAATTTTTCTTTGGATTTGGATAATCGTTGTATGATTGTTAAAGATCTTTTGTTCAAGAAATGTTTTCATTTGATTTATGTATTTGTTTTATGTGATTGAGAATGCATGATCATACAACTATTTTGCGTGCTTGTATATACAAATTGTAAGATGAGTCATACTTAGGGACGACGAATCGTGCTGTAACCCTAATTTAGTGTGGACAACTCATGTGCCTATGATTTGATTATACTCATCTTCTTGACGATAATATCGAGGCAGGTAGCCACGATTCATCAATATTATTCAAATCATTAATTTATTAGAATTTAATATATTAATTACTTGTTATGAGATTATAGGTGAATTCAAAACCCCAAACTATTTTCTATTTCAATTCCACCTCAATCTTTCTTTTTGTTTAATAATTGTTTTTAGTTAATTTTATATTAAAATCAAAATATTTATCTGATTCAAGTTAATTAAGAATTGATTTTCTAATATTTAAACAACTTAGTCTTTTAGTTCCTGTGGATCGATATCCAAACTAAACCAATATTCTATTGAATTAAGGTCTTAATAAGGATTTATTTTTGGTGTGAAAAACGGCCTATCAAGTTGGACAGGTGGAATGCCCAATCCTTATTTTCATTTTTTGTGTTCTAGTTCACTTGATAGCAAGACATTTTGATAAAAAGTTTACGAACACAAATCTAACAGCATAAAATAATTTAAATCATATATATCGAAAGACTAGCGCATTACTCGTACCTAAAGGCATTCTCATATAAAACCACTTAAATGGTGGAATTTGTTCCCTTTACAAAAAAAGCATTCTTGTCACTCATATAGTTTGTAGAACTTTAAACTTTGAACGCATATAAAATTCGTCTATGTCTGTCTTCTTTCTTTCTTTTTCTTTCAATCCTTATAATTCACTTTTTCTTTTTAGTTTAAAGCTTCAACACATATACTCCCAACAATCACTGAAGTATGTAGTGGTTAAACCAACATTTTATGGGAGGAAAAGAAATCTAGTGGACAGACTAGAGCCATGCCAAATAAAAAAATACAGAAACAAAATATCATGCATGAGTCATTCAAATAAGCTATTGTATTAAGTTTTTCATTTGTCATACCAACCCATTCTATTTCATTCTACTACTTTAACATCCACCACTCATAGGAAAGCAACAAAGACTCTCACATACCCTTTATTAAGCCTTATTCAAATGAAAGAAAAACTATGAAAACAAGATTAGTGGAGGAAGCAAATGAAAGCAAAAAAGTTTAAGCAATATTATTTTTTATCATGGTTTACATTTTGTCTACTGCTTGTCGGTCCCATTTTTCTTCCATCTTTTATGCAAATGGAAAGGGAATATTGTTTAAAGCATTTCTACAAACAGAAGGTGAACAAAGAGCAATTTAGAATACAAATGGGGAAAATAAATTTTCTTATAAACCCAATAATCACCATAGACCCAATAAGATGTAATAAAGAAAAAAATTCTTGTGAGAGAGAAGGTTTATACCTTTGATTATATCAAAAACCTAGAAATTGATGACCACTTGCAAAAAAACATAGCACAACATAAAAACAACAAAAAGTAACAAACTGAAACTTAGGGGAAAACTAATAATTAGAGGGAGAAAAAGAAGAACATATTTATAAAGATTGTAAAGGAAAATATTATCAATGAAATCAAAAAATTGAATACCTTTTATTATATCAGAAACCCAAAAATTGATGAACTGCAACAAGAAAAAATCGATGTTAGAAACTAGTTTATAGAAATCCAGCAATCGAAACAAAGGAAAGAAAATAATTAATCAAAGTACCATAAATGTCTCTGGAGTGCATTTTCAACATGGATGTTCATACTCTATAGAGTAGAGCATTTTCAAAATAAAAAGGGGCAAATGAAAACGGGAGAATTCTATTATACACAACTACATATCATATGCACCCTTAATTATGTTTTTTTTTTTAGTTATGACTAATTTTTCTTTTTAATTACGACATTATTTTGAGATATTTGATTATGAGTTTTTTGTGTTTGGTTATGACTTTTTTTTTAAAGTTATAACTTAGAAAGTATAAATTTATGTCATTTTCTTCTATAGTTATAAGGTGCATATACTACCTTATAACTACAGAAGAAGGTACATAGTCTTACCCATTAAAATGATAGTTTCTACATTTTATCGCTCATGTCATTTTAGTTCCTATAGGTTTAATTGGCTCAATTTTAATTATTAATTTTAAATTTTGTTTTAATTTGGTTCAATTGATAATATCGTTAGAGTTTTTGACAGAAATTTTTTATTTAATTGATTGAGATTAAGTAACTCCGTTGGGGTTGTTAACAACTTCGCCGGTCCCAAGCCCGGGTTAAGAAGGGTTATGTGTTAGGTAACTGATAGCCAACACGTAAAAAAGCCGCTCGGATCCCTTATGACAATGAATCCTTCTTTGAATCGTTTAAATGCTAGGTCGTTTCCCTCAAGTGACGCATTGTGCCTGCCTCCGGGTGTTTCGAAAAGTGAGTAAGGGGCACCGTATCAACGCTTGGGTGCGGTGAAAAATGGGCAAAGGTTCTCGCGTTTTTCTGGACGAGCGCGGGTAAAAAAGCTAGTCTAAGACTATAGGTTTAGGGTAGCCACTTAAAATATAGGAACCTTAACTGGTAAGATGATGAAATTGGTAGATGTTATGATTAGGAAGAGAGTTAGTATAGCTTACGTACAAGAAACTAAGTTGACGGGTGAGAAAGCTAGGAAAATTGAGAATACCGATTTTAAACTGTATTATAGTGGTAAGGATAGGCGCAGGAATGGGGTAGGAATCATAACTGCCAAGGGTCTTGTGGAAAAGGGATAGGATTATGTTAGTTAAATTAGTTATTGAAGGGAATATAGTGAACGTTATTAGTGTATACGCCCCTCAAATAGAATTAGATGATCAGACTAAGAGGGATTTTTGGAAGCAAATGAATGAGATCTTACTGGAGATACCTGTAGGAGACAACCTGATATATAGGTGGAGATTTTAATGGCCATGTAAGCATAGATAAATTAGGCTATAAAAGGATGCATGGTGGATACGGTTTTGATAACAGAAATGAGGCTAGAGAGACTATCTTAGATTTTGCATTGGCTTCTGATCTGGTTGTGGCCAATACTATGTATAAGAATAGGAAGAAACATTTGATAACCTTTAAAAGTAGGTCAGTTAAGAGCCAAATAGATTACTTCTTAGTGAGAAAAGTGGACCGCTGTAACAAGCCCGCGGGGGGGACCTCGCTACAGCTTGGACTCGATTTTGTGTCACGGTTCTTAATCTTGAACCAAAGAGTCCAAATCCGGCAAATCGTTTTGAGAAAACAAATTTTTTTTTAAAGAAGTGCCAAACATGGACTGCTTTGCCAGATACAGAGTCGCCACCTAAATATTTTATTTTTGGGAAATTTAGGAAACCCTGACTCGGTGCCAAAGGACACGTGTCCGTCATCACCAAAGTTGCCTCGGCTCGGGAACTTGGGTACGATTAGGGAAGGTCACTTCGTGAGCACCCCCGCTCGCCCGGTCAAAGACCGGCCTCTACTAACCATGATATCTTATTTTGAAAACATTGTATGTTCTTATTCCGGTTATTAGCCTAGATTACTATGTGATGCGCACAGCATACAAGTATAGACCGGGTCGCCTGAATTGGAACAAAACATTTCATGTTTGTTTTTTGAAAAATGGTTTGCTACTCACAAGTAGGCTTAAAATGCGGATTTTGCCACCCTCGAGTGGGCTTAGAAAACATGATTTTGCCACTGTCTAGTGGGCTTAAAACAAACATTTGATGAATTGTTCCAATCCAAATAACCCAACCTCCACCCACAGGCGTTCAAGGCAGTTATATCACATGAGCAGTTAGCCTCATGGTAAGCATGCTATTCATGGCAGTCACTCACACGCATGCAAGGATGCTAAAGCATAAAAACTCACCAAGTACTCCAAGCCAAAACAGAAGCTCATTAGAAATCATGCATGATCCTAACTATACAGAGATGCCTAATGCAACACATGCAAAAATGCAACTATAGCAGGCTCGGCTATTCTAAACATGGCATATGAGATGCAACAGCTATCAAGTATTCAATTTGGAATTGAAATACAAATGCAGTTAGTATGATGCGCCGAGCTCGGTGCATGCAAAACAGATGAATGAATGCAAACATGCTATCATACTGTATGCTAATTGAAACATGCCCTAATCTAACCACCATAAGCGGGTAAATAAAAGGGAAGAAAGACGTGGGATTGGAAAACATACATCACACTCACGCACACTTATTACAATTATGCCCTCGCGCAGAGGGTCCGAATAAATATACAGTCCCGAATAAAAGAATATTACAGTCCAAATAATACAGTCCAAAATGTGTACAAAT
Source organism: Camellia japonica (assembly GCA_030407325.1). Lineage (NCBI taxonomy): Eukaryota > Viridiplantae > Streptophyta > Magnoliopsida > Ericales > Theaceae > Camellia > Camellia japonica. The sequence goes on along the minus strand of JAPPVO010000002.1, from coordinate 112,913,608 downwards.
TCCTAATTAATTTACAAATTAACTAAGAAAATAATAAACTGGCATGCAAGCTAGGGACTGCCTTGATTCTGATGAATGATGTATGTTTAGGCTGCCTTGCGCGGAAATCCACTAGGATGCCCCAATTAGCCTCTGTTTTGCAATTGTTCTTGGAAAGCGCGCCAAGCCTCGGAAGACTACTGATTCTTGATTTTGCTACAACAGAGAGCAGGAAAGGGGCATAGCAATGTATTTTCACAAATGTATGCATGCCTCGATCCTCGTGCCACCAATCACGCATCTCGATGCATGCCTCGATCCTCGTGCCACCAATCACGCATCTCGATGCATGATGGCCGAGGAGTTGATTTGCACAATTCAATATGGAATGAATGCACATGAAAACACAACAAAACCTAACTCCATCATGGATGATCCGGAGTGTCGGTGACTAGGGAATTGAGACACGTTCCGTCACTCGGAGTACGGAACGTACCTCGTTTCCCGTGCTCTGGCTAACTCCTATCCCGAACACAATGCAATATGCATGACATGCATGAATGCAACTAAGATACAACCTAACATGCACAATGTTATGAAATGGCATACACGGTGTACGATGCAACATGGCATACACAATGCTCTAATATACAACCTAGCATACACAATGCTATGGAATGAAATGGCATACACAATGCATAATGGACTTACACTAACATGAGTGGACCTCAGCCACACTCACACAAGAGGCCATAAGATGAAAATGAGACAACTCGAGATGCGTGCACGCGTGCGCGCAAACCGAGGACCGACCCTACGGCACGGATGCCACTCTAACATGACATGGCAAAACATGAAACATGGCATACTAACATGCAAATTTCAGAGGCAAAATGAGATGCAAAACAGCCCCGAAACATGGTAAAATGGTACCCGATGCATGGAACAAGTCCCGAAACATGAATTTTGGCACATGAAATGGCCTACAGCTATGCAATGCATGCAATATTGGAAAATTAAGTGTAAAGACAGAAGTAAGGCAGTCCCTAAACAAGCATGTTTACAGTTATGAGCGAGGCCAAACAGAGAATACAAGTTGGGCTAAACTAGCATGCAAAAACAGCCCCGAAAGCAAAGTATTGAAGCAACTCACAGATGCTGGCCCCGAACAGAGAAGGGGCCTTCTACAATATTGAAGAGGGGAAAAAAATATGATGCTTTACAGTTTATGACAAACCCCAAAAACAGATACAAGTGTACTCAAAATGCTATACAAAATAAGGGCCAAAAATGGAGATAAAGAAGTAACTGATATATGCTGGTCCAAAACAGGTAAGGGCCCTTCAACAATGTTGAAGAGGGGCCCAAAATATGACTTTTTACAGTTTATGACCAGAGCCAAAACAGTGTACAACTATGCTCAAAATGCTATGCAAAATAAGGACCAAAATGGAGGCTAAAACACAAAGTATACAAATGATGCTCCAAATGGCAATAGACCCTTAATTAAATATGGAGAGGGGGTCAAAAAAAGGCCATTTTCAGTTCAGACCAAGGTCCAAAAACAGAAGCTCAATAGGCTAATAGACTATGCAAAAATGTGACCAAAACATGGATACAATGGCAAGTGATATATGGAGACCCCAAAAAGTGATGAGCCCTTCTACAATATTGAAGAAGGGCTCAAAATAAGCAACTTCACAGTTTACTACATGCTCCAAAACAGATTATACACAGGCTTAAAATAACATGCAAGAAAATGGCATACAAGAAGAATAATGAAGTACCAAATGGGGGCCTCAAACAGTGAGAGGCCCTTAATGAAAGATGAAATAGAGCTCAAAAAAATGCCACTTTCAGTTATGGCCGGAGCTCAAAAGTACAAGCAAGAAGGGTTAAGAAATAATGCAAGAATGAGCTCAAAAGAGGGAGAAATCAACTCACCCTTGAAGACCAATCCTTTGCTGCCTTTTGGCTTGAGAAATGGTGCCTCATGAGCTCTGAAAAAGCCCTCCAAGCTGCTGGAATGGAGGTGGTTGTGTGGTGCTAGGTGGTGGTGTGAAAAAGGGGTAGGACTTGGGTGTTTTTGAGGCTTGGAAGTGTAGAGGGAGAGAGATACAATGCAAGGGGCTCAAAGGTGTTTTTTCCAACCTCAAAAACCAGAGCTGGAAGCTGGTTATATAGGCCAAAGAGGGGGAGAAAGAGGGGGAAAAAAGGGAGGGAAAATCCCTCCAAGTTTCCCTCCAAAAATTGCCCCCCCGAATACAGAATCTGGGGGGAAAAAAAGTGCATTTCTGAAATGTACCTGCAGCAAGGAGTCTGGCCGGCCAGCTTGCTAGGGTTTGGGTGGCCGGCCGGTGTAACAAGCCCGCGGGGGACCTCACTACAGCTCGGACTCTCCTTGTTGTGTTGCGGTTCTAAATCTTGAACCAAAGAGTCCAACTCTGGCAAATCGTTTTTGAGAAAAACAGATTTTTTTGAAAAGAAGTGCCAAACATGGACTGCTTTGCCAGATTACAGAGTCGCCACCTAAATATTTTTTATGAGGGAATTTAGGAAACCCTGACTCGATGCCGAAGGCCACGTGTCCGTCATCACCAAAAGTCTTGGCTCGGGAGCTTGGGTACGATCGGGAAAGGTCAGCTATGAGCACCCCCTTTCGCCCGGTCCGAAAACCGGCCTCTACTAACCGTGATATCCGATTTTGAAAACATTATGCGTTCTTATACCGGTTATTAGCCTAGATTTACTACGTTATGCGCACAGCAAACAAGTATAGACTAGGTTGCCTAATTCGGAAATAATCATTGCATATCCGTTTTGTCTCGAAAAACGTGTTGGTTTTGCTACTCGCAAGTAGGCTAAAATACGGATTTCAATGAGTTATTCCAACTCAAGCAATCCAACCTCCACCCACAGGCATTCAAACAGTGTATCTCACATAAGCACTTAGCCGCATGGTAAGCATACTGTCATGGCAACATTCACACGCATGCGAAGTGCTAAAGCATAAAAACTTACATCGTACTCCGTGCCAAAAACAATAACCCGGTTAGCAAACATGCATGACCTAGTTCATGTTAAGTGGCTAATGCAACACAGGCATAGATGCAATCTAGAGTAGGCTCGGCTAACCCTAAGCATGGCACGTGAAATGTTACAACTATCACGTATTCAAATTGGAATTGAAAATACGATGCAGTTTGTATGATGTACCGAGCCCGGTGCATGTCAACAAATGCATGGATGCACGCATGCATTGCATAAGGTATGCTAATTTTAAATATACCCTAATCTACCATCATAAGCAGGTAAATAAAAGGGAAGAAAGACGTGGGATTGGAAGACATACACACACTCACGCACACTTATTACACAATTGCGCCCTCGCTCAGAGGGACCAAAAGAATATACAGGCCAAATAACAAATCAACTATCCTAGCTAATTAATTATTACAGAACCTTAATTAACAAAATAAATGTAGAAAGGGGGTGGCCGCAGCCCTGCCTCGGGATGCGTGAATGATGCATGCTTGACCCGTCTCACCCAGAAACTCGCTGCCATAGCACTGTTGCCTCTGTTTACACTGCCCTGCTCCTCTGAAAATTGCCAAAGTCTCAGGATTGCTTCTTTGAGTTCTGTGGGACACCATCGGCTGAGGGGGAACACCACCGGCCAAAGGGGATGATCACCGGCTGCATTTTGATCTATCGGCTACAAATTCCTGGCCGGTCGGCACTTTATTTAGCCGACCGGCCAAAACTTGCTGCAGAACCTGCAATTGACAGCAGCAGAGGGCAAGCAGTGTATGGCATGGAATTTTTAGGCAAATGTATGCACGGACACACTCCCTATCATGCAATGGACTCAAGGGAGCATGACCCTCGACCCTCGGGCCACCAATCGCGCATTTCCATGCATGATGGCCAAAAAGTCAAGTGTGCATTTTAATATCAAATGTAATGCACACAAAACATACAAGGGACCCAACCTCAATCATGGTTGATCAAGAGGCAAGGCAATGCACAACAATGCACATGCAACCTAAGCATGCAAGCTAACATACGAACATGCAATGCAACTACATGGCATACACAACGCTAACAACATAACATGCACAACGCATTGTAACATGGCATACACAATGCAAGATGGGCTTACACCAATACAAGTGAACCTCAGCCACACTCACATAGGAGGCCATAGATGGAAATGAAGTGCCTCGAAATGCGTGCACACGGACACGCAAACCGAGGCAATGGTATTAAGGCATGAAATGACATAGAAAATGATATGCAAACATGCCAAAGGAATTTCGGCACTGAAATATGGGGGAAAACAGTCCCGAAAGATGGCAAAATGACACCAAATGCAAGGAATGGTCCCGAAATGCGAATTTAGGCACCCGAAATGGCCCATAGCTATGCGATGCATGCACAATATGGACATGGAATGAAAATACAGTAGCAAGGCAGCCCCAAGACAAGCATTTTTCAGTCTAAAACATGGCCAAGCAACAAGCATAGATAGGGCAACAATGGCATGCAAAAATAGGGGCCAAGAGAGGGGTATTGAAGTAGATGGTAAATGAAAAGCCCAAATGGAAAAATACCCTTCTACAATACTGAAGAGGGACCAAAAATATGAACATTTACAGTAAATGACAAGCCTCAAATCAGTATGAAAACATGCTAAAAATGCCATGCAAGAAATAGGCCACAAAAGGGTATAACATGAAGTAGGCCAAACATTCATCAAAAAAGAAAAGAACCTTCATGAAATATGCCGAGAAGGTCAAAATATAACCACTTTTCAGTTCTGATCATGGCTGAAAACAGAAGCTAGATAAGCCAAAAAAGCATGCCAAAAATGGGGGCCAAAGAGGGGTATAATGGTAGGTATAACATGGAGGCCTCAAACAAGGTTGATCCCTTCTACAATGTTCTAGAGGGACACAAAATAAGCTTACTCACAGTTCATGACATGCTCCAAAACAATTTACATATAGGCCAAACAAATCATGCAAATTTACGGTAAATAGGAGAGATTATGAAGCAAGTGCAAGATAGGGGGCCCAAACAGGGTTGAGTCCTTCTTCAATGTTGAAGAGAGGCTCAAAATAGGCCCTCTTACAGTTTACATTATGCTCGAAAACAGATCACACATGGGCTGGAAATTTCATGCAAAATAATGGCATACAAGATGGTATTGAAGCAAGTACCAAATGGAAGGCTCAAACAGGGTTGATCCCTTAAACAAACATGAAATATGGCTCAAAAAAATGACCTTTTCAGTTCTGGTCGGAGCCCAAAACAGTAAGAAAATAGGCCTAAGAGATGAGGCAAGAAAATGCTACAAAAGAGGGAAATGGCAACTTACCCTTGAAGACCACACTTTTGCTACCTCTTGGCTTGAGGAATGTTGCTTTTAAGCCTCTGAAAAGCTCCCCTTGCTTCTGGAAATGGAGTGGTGGTGGTGGTGCTAGGTGTTGTAGTGTAAAATGGCCAAGAACCTCACACTTTGAGCCCTCTAACACACCCAAATGTAGAGAGAGAGGGAAATATAGAGAGGGAAAATGTATATATCAAAATATATGTGTATTAGGTCTGATTTTGCTGAACCAAAACAATGGAGGAGGATGGGTTTCTTTTATAGAGCAAGGAAATGGTATAAAACTTCTCAAAGAAGCTATACAAAAAGGGCTAAAGGGACCAAGCTTCTAAGAGAAGCTATTCCAAAGGGTGCAAGCTTCTTGAGGAAGCTTGACCCTTTGTCAAAGCTTCCTCAAGAAGCTTGATCAAAAGGGTGCAAAAGGTTGGATCAAAAGGGGTGCAAAGGCTCAAAATGGCCACACATGTGTATGGGGAGCAGAGTCTGTGCATTCCAGCTGGCACAGCTAGCATCTATTCAATCTGTAGAATACTCCGGAAGGTCATCGGCTAGCAAACTTGGTCGGTCGGCCATCTTTACTGGCCAGTCAGCACTCTATTTGGCTGGTCGGCCATCTATTTGGCCGGTCGGCACTCTGTTCTGGCCGGTCGGCAGGAAAAATCTGCTCTGCAGGTCCAACTTCAAACGGGCATAACTTCTTCATATGAACTCCTTTTTAGGTCATTCTTGTGTCGAAATTGAAGCCCCGGAAGTAAGCTTTCCAATGCCGCAAACCTTGCATTAAAATTCCAACTATGCAGAAAGTTATGCTTGTTTTGGTGAAGGTTGCTCAGTTTCGGTCCAACCAGGATGATGCCCAACTTCAACCAATCATATCTCCGCCATCCGGACTCGGGTTTAAGAGATTCTTGTATGAAAAATGAAGCCCCAGAAGTCTTCTTTCCAATGGTGGTGGCCTCATAGCTAAACCCCAAGTGTATAGACAAATGAGCTTGATTTAGCGAGGACTGCTCGTCCCTCTCTTAGCGGTTCTTGCCTGTCTTCTTCTTCAACTTGTTTTCTCCCCTCTTCTCCTCTTTTCTTCAACTTCAAGCCCCTAAGAAAGGTGTTTTGAAAGATTTTTCAAAGATTTCATCTCTCCTTCACTCATCTCCACTTTGTCCTTGCTCGGTTTACCGAAAAGCGCAACATTTACCGAAATGCGAGCGTTGGAACATCGTGGGAATTTTGTTTCAAAAATGTTTTGAAAGAGAGGGTTTTAAGGTCTAAAAACCATTCAAAATAATTTTGGTCCAAAATGGGGTGTGAAGTTGAGATTTGTCTCTCTCCTTGCCGAAGAAATTGAACCTTTGCCCTGCACATCTTTCATCACCGAACAAACCATCAGTAGCGCCCAAGTCTTGAGGGCGGTCAAAAATGGGGTGTCTACAGTTGCCCCTCTTTGACAGAACTCGAAAGTCATAACAATGACGGGAGTGAATGTCAAAGCCCCGAGACGACCCATTTTTGACAAGGCCGAAGACTTGGACAAACAAACAAAATATAGATAGATAAATGGTTGTGCCCGCAGGCTGCCTACGTATCCCTTTGCAAGGAATCAAACCAGCGTAGTTCAGGGGCAAGATGCAAAGTGATGCACAATGCAAGTGCATAACTTATGATCATGCAAAGGATGCTGTGATGAAGCAATTATGCAAAATAAATGCAACATTTTAAGCGAATGCTATGCAAGCAAGTAAACGTGAACCAACCTACATCTCATGCAGAAAGGATGTAAGAGAATTATGCAATTCTCACGAACATGTGCGTTAGATACACAAAAGTGAACAAAGTGTGACGGATACACTAGGTGGACAAGCATGTGTGATGGATACACTAACAATTCTCACGAACATGTGCGTTAGATACACAAAGGTGAACAAAGTGTGATGGATACACTAAGTGGACAAACATGTGTGATGGATACACCAAAGTGAAGAGAGTGTGATGGATACACTATATGAATAAAATGTGATTGATACACTAAGTGAAGCAAAGTGTGACAGATACACTAAGTGAAACAAGTGTGATGGATACACTAAGCAAATATGTGATAGATACCCTAAGCGAATGTGTGTGGTGGATATACAAAGGGAGCATGTGATAAATACAAAAAGTGAACGTGTGTGGTAGATACACAAAGTGAAGCGAGTGTGATGGATGCACTCTATGAAGCAAAGCGTGATGGATACACAAGGTGAGTGCAGTGTGATGGATACACTGTATGAAGCAAAGTGTGATGGATACACAAGATGAGCATAGTGTGATAGATGCATAAAGAGAAAGTGTGTGATTGATACACAAAGCGAGCGTGTGATTGATACACAAAGTAAGCGTGTGTGATTGATACACAAAGTGAGCACGTGATAAATACACTACATGAAGCATAATGTGATAGATACAGTAGCTGAGTGCGGTGAGCACAGTGTGATGGATACACAAAGGGTGAACACAAAGTGTGATAGATGCACTAAGTGAATGAATATGATTGATATACTAAAGGTGAACACGAAGTGTGATGGATGCACTTAGTGAACAGGAGTATGATTGATATACTAAAAGTGAACACAAAGTGTGATCGATGCACTTAGTGAACAGGAGTATGATTGATATACTAAAAGTGAATACAAAGTGTGATCGATGCACTTAGTGAACAGGAGTATGATTGATATACTAAAGGTGAACATGAAGTGTGATAGATGCACTTAGTGAACAAGAGTATGATTGATATACTAAAGGTGAACACGAAGTGTGATAGATGCACTTAGTGAACAAGTATGATGGATATACTGAATGTGAACACGAAGTGTGATAGATGCACTTAGTGAACAAGTATGATGGATATACTGAATGTGAACACGAAGTGTGATAGATGCACTTAGTGAACAAGTATGATCGATATACTGAATGTGAACACGAAGTGTGATAGATGCACTTAGTGAACAAGTATGATTGATATACTGAATGTGAACACGAAGTGTGATAGATGCACTTAGTGAACAAGAGTATGATTGATATACTGAATGTGAACACGAAGTGTGATAGATGCACTTAGTGAACAGAGTGTGATTGATACACTAAAAGTGAACACGAAGTGTGATAGATGCACTATGTGAACAGAGTATGATCGATATACTAAAGGTGAACACAAAGTGTGATAGATGCACTTAGTGAACAGAGTGTGATTGATACACTAAAAGGTGAACACGAAGTGTGATAGATGCACTTAGTGAACAAGTATGATTGATATACTAAAAGTGAACACGAAGTGTGATAGATGCACTTAGTGAACAAGTATGATGGATATACTGAATGTGAACACGAAGTGTGATAGATGCACTTAGTGAACAGAGTGTGATTGATACACGGAATGTAATGAAGTGTGTGGTTGATACACTAAATGAAATGAAGTGTGTGATTGATACACTGAATGCAATGAAGTATGTGATTGATACACTTGCAATAAAGTGTGTGATTGATACACTGAATGCAATAAAGTGTGTGATTGATACACTAATAGTGAGAATAGGTGTGATAGATACATAAAATGAGAATGTGTGTGATTGATACACAAAATGAGAGAAGTGTGATTGATACACTAAGTAAACATGTGATAGATACATGAAGCAAATAGAGTGTGATTAATACACAAAGTGAACGAAGTGTGATTGATACACTAAATGAGAATGTGCAATAGATACACGAAATGAATGAAGTGTGATTGATACACTGAATAAATGAAGTGAATGAAGTGTGATTGATACACTAAGTGAATGATCTCAAACGGAACTTCTTTGAATGAACCGTACATACAATATCGTGCATGAATGAGAAAGAAACTTGATAGGTACAATGCATTACAATGCATGATGCTTAAGGAAAGCAATAAGAGGACAAAGCGGTGCTTTAGAAAGCACCTCATTGGCAAGACTTGAAGAGGTACATCCGGAATACAATCTCGGAATTTACTGAAGTTGAAACGAACTCAGATACCCGACGTTTTCCTCTTTTGCTTTTGCTTTGCAGTCCGGAACCATTATAGCTTCAGATAGGTCCCGGTTCTACTGTTCTCACATGACCTGGGTTGAACCCTGCGGTTTTATGAAAGAACAAATTCTGTTTTGCACAAATGTGGAGAATGGCACAGCACTCTGAGCACAAGATGATTTGATTTTTTTCGAAATTAAGAAATGAGCTCTTAACCGGGTATTGAGCCTACGACTGAACACAGCGAAAAAGACTCAACAAAAGAAAACAAAGGTAAACAACCTAAACACATCTATTGACACTCGAAACGACTCAAAACAAGAATCGAGACAGACAAAACAAAACACAAGACTCGAATGTGCACAGGGAGCCTGTTTCACCGGGTATTATTTTCCCACCCTTTCTCATTTGTGATCCTCACATCACTCGGCCCTCAAGCTCTATTTTTCTGAAAAAGCCCTTTTCCTCACTTTTTCTCTCAGCGTACATCTCTCTATTCTTCAATCTCTCATTTTTCATCCCTCCCCTGGGTGGTTGATGGATAAACAGAAAGTTGGGGGCTCTTGCCCCTAGCATTCCGCTGGATTCTTCTTTCTTGTTCACAACAGTGAGTTTCTTCCACAGAGGGGCTGCGCTATAATTGGGTGTATAGCAAATCTGCAGTTAACATCGGTTGATGATGCCCTGCTGGGGAGTTTGGACGTGGTTAGATCTGTCCAGGTGAGGGAGTGGAACACCCTGCCCCATTCCAATTTATGCTTCGCACATTGCTTGATACCTCACTGCTTGGAGGGTGAGAGAGCTTTCAGCCCTTTGTTGTTGACTTCAGTTGTGCCCTTTCTGGCAAGTATGCTGGCGACGGGGGAAAGACAAGAAGCCTGACTCAACTGTGCCCCTAGTTCATCATTTTGACCATTTTTTTATTTTGCTTTCTACTAAAACAATTTTGACCAACATGAGAGTTAGATTAACATGCTTGTTCGATTTTCTGATTTAAAATCATGCAAGTCAGGCTATGAGCACTGAAAATTTGCCTTTTTTGGGTCCAAGAAAACGGTCCAGTTTTGGAAAAATGGAATAATTTTTGAGAGAAAATTAGTCAACCTCATTAAAAACTCTCAAAAACTATTTTTGCAAACGGCCACTGCTCAACGAGCACGAAACCTACTCCTGAGATGCATAACCTCGAATCCAAAGGAAAACTACCCCGTGCTTGAAGAGAGCTGCATGACAACGGAAAGTTGCCCCTTGTTTGAATGGCACTGCAGCGCATTGAATGGCAACGGAAAGTTGCCCCTTGTTTGAACGGCACTGCAGAGCATTGTAGTCAGTCCTCAGAGCGACGAACACAACCAGACTCTCGGATACAGAGAAGGCAAAGATGGTTAGAACCATCACATGGACACAGTCGAATTTGAATTGTTTTACGGCTGGACTTCAGAATGAAGTTGCCTACGTATCCCAAAGATGGGAATCAAGCCTTACGTAGTTCGGGGTTAAGGTACACTCGGGTATTTAACCTCTCCTTTTATGCTCTAACTTTTGCCAAGGCGCCTGTTGCAGGTTTTCAACCTTGCGAGCTTTGTTTTTCTTTTTTTTTTATATTCTTTTCATTCCTTTTTCTTTTTTTTTTTTTTGCATTTTTCTTTTTCTTTTCTTTTTGCATTTTTTTTTTGTATATTTTTTGTCTCGCTCTAACTTTTGCCTGGGTCGCCCTTCTGAGTTTTCGACCCAGCGAGCCTCTCAAAGTGAAAAAGTGTAGCTTGGTCCATGCCAAATGGTTGTAGGGTTTTGAAGTCATCCGTATCCAGGAGAGTGACTGTTGTGTTAATTTGCAGAAGAATCCATCACGGTTCTTCGAGCACATCAGACATTTTTTACCCCTAGTTCGAAGGGTACTTTTGTTCTAGCTTCCCAAGCCTCTCTTGATGACATCTGATCTTCTTGATTTGACTTTCTTGCCTCTTGTTCGAGGGCTGCTTTGAATCTGGTCTCACAGGCCTCACGTTGTAGTTAACCGTTGAACATTCTGAGTTTGAGTCCAAGGTTCGAAAATGAGGGGTCAAGTCTCGAGGCTGAGAGCGATCCTAGGCTGCACAATCTCAAGAACGATTCCACACATGTCTTCGCAGGACCGCGCAAAACATTTTTTGAAAGTTTTTAAGAAAGCGACAAATCGCTCGCGCTGAAGACAGTGTAGGACCAATCTGGATCAAAGCTAGGGTCCTTCTCAGTACTCACACTAACAAGCATGATTTCATTCATTAAGGGCTTAGCACGCCTCTCTTTCTCTCAATTGATCAAATTTTTGCAAATCCCAGGAATTCCTTCCTCTTCGTTTTCACCACAGTGTTTGAAAAAGTTTTGAAAAATTTAGGCCAATGCAATGACTTCAAGGCACAGAAAAGACAGAGTTCTTAGTCAAATACTTCCATCTCATTTAGAATTTCTGGCACAACTGGCACACGGCAGAAACGAACACAAGAATGTGAAAAATCACTACTGTTCATTCAAATCTGTTGGTGTAACTGGCTCCAGGCAGAAACAGACTCAAAACAAAATGAAAAGACAAACGCAAAACAAAAGGGTGATGCCCGAGGTAACACCCCCGGAATCACCCGACCTTTGTACAACAGGACTGACTCGATACAACAAGGCAGAGACAGACTCAAAACAAAACTACAGAACTGACTTCAACACCCAAGTCAGACACTACAAAACTAGCATTTACAAATGCTCAAAACAGTGCGTGCCAAACGCCACATCTGGAGTAAATCGAGCGCTGCCCGCGGTGGTTTGTCCCCCGATCACATATTCGTACTATCCCCAAAGTTCACTGATCCAGTGGTGATAGACTTTGCTGAGCTGGTGCGGCAATGATCCCGTTGTCAAACAAATCTTGTACATCATGGCGCAGACGAAAGCAACTGTCGGTGTCATGACCGGTTTGTTGATGGTAGGCACAGTATTTAGTCTGGTCATGCTTTGCAGGGATAGGATCGGGTAGGGGCCGTTGTTCCAATGGTTTCAGATGTCCCTTCCGGATTAAGACCTCTAGAGCCTTTGACAAAAGCATGTGAAGTGGGGTGAAAACCCTCTTGACTCGGGGTGGATATTTGGTTTTCTGTGAGCTACTTCCGGACGCACCGGTGAATGGGGTAGCTGTTTTTGATGTAGTGGTGGTGACCATGCCCACGTCTGAAGTCCTAGCAGCTGCGTCACCGCTGGTGGTCGCATTCGAATTGCGGGTAAATGCCCTCCTGAGCTGCTCCTTTTCCTGGTCGATAAGGGCTTGCTTTATAGCGTCCTCGATTTGTACCCCAATCTCATGGAGGTCTGCAAAGGTGGGTAGGGGGAGGACAATCATCTTCTGCATCAGCCTGGGTTGGAGATTGCGTACAATCATCCGTATCTGGTCCTTGTCGACCGGCCTGGTGGTCATCGAAGAAGCTTTGGCTCTCCAACGGGTTACAAAGTCAGAGAAGCTCTCTTTCGGCTCTTGCCTGGTTGTCTCAAGATCACGGGTTGTGATCTCGATCTGGGTATTGTATGAATATTGTGCGACGAAGGCCTCGGACATCTCCTCCCAGCTTCATTTCACTGAGTCCTCTAATTTGGCGTACCAGATGGCCGCGATACCCGACAGGGTCTTGCTAAAGAGGGAGAGCTTCTGTAATCTTGTCAAGCCCATCGGGCGCAGAACATCTGAAAACAAACTCAGGTGGACCATGGGATCTCCTGACCCGTCAAAACGGTCGATGTGAGGCATCTTGAACCTGTCTGGCAATGTCACAGCTGTGTCCGTGTATCCATCTTCAATGTCAGGAATGGTCTTGACTCCCTGGGATTTCTTAAACATTTTTTTCAACTTACTCAGCTTCAGCGCTGTGGGGTCCGCTTCGAACTCAAAGGGAGAGTCCGGTACATTAATAGGCGTGGGTGCCTTGGATAGTTGCGGTAGAATCGGGGGCGGAGCTGGCCCCGTTGGAAGGCCTGTATCCTCTTGGACATTTTGGACATTTGGCGTTTCCTCGGGTATCGGAACCCTTGGTGGGGGAGGAGCCTGATGTGAAGCAGATGCCCCGGCTTGCTGCTCTAACCTGGTAATTGTCTCTGCCTGTTGGGCTATGACCACAGCCTGTTGCTTGGTGAATTCAGATTGACGGACAGTATCTTGCTGCATGGCTTTCATACTATCCTGGAGTTGGCGCACCATCTCTTCCAAACTCGACATATTGTCCTGATCTAACTGAGCAATCGGTATATCTGTGTCTGCAGTAGGCTCGGAAATCTAAACCCGACTGCTCAAAGGTCACTGATCTGGTAGCTGTTATACTGGTGGTCTGTGCCTGACTAGCCTTCTCTGGCCCTGATTACCCTTGAACTGAATCTCTGACCTGACAGAGTCTATCAGCACAAATCCAATGTACCCGGGAGATAGTGGAGCCTTCCGAAGCTATGGTTCCAAGACTACCTAACAAAAGGGAAAACAGACAGCATCTCAGCTCAACTTTACTGAAACGGATATAAGCATAGCGGAATGACTGTGTTCAATACTGATCACTGTTCCCCAAAATCACTGTCCCAAAATACTGAATCGGATACCCACAGATATAACTGATTCTCACAGATGCTGATACTGGTGCCCTCAGGCCCGATATTCAAATTTGCAAACTGGTATGTGCATTCCCTGTAGAGATACACTCTAAAAGCACATAGCAGGTAAATGAAAGCCAATACACCCCTATGTTGGGGTAGGGTTTCCCTGTCCTATTTTGTCAGGAGCTAGGGTTTCACTACGCACACAGCGGTTTCAAACAACCTAAAATCGGGTAAGCAACCTGTCCTAGTTGGAATGGTCACTATAGATTCCGAATATGCACTAGGTCGAATGGTCAAAAAGGGTGCCCCGGTAAAACCGGGGTTTGTGTTCCCATGCTGTCAGAGCCCATAACCGGTCAGCCTTATGGTCATGCCTTAACAAGACAAGCCTCCGGCAAACCGTTCAGGAATGGCAGATGGCAAACACGGTGTCCTAGGCGCACCAATGCACATGCAATGCAAAGAGACACATAAACGAAATCAAAACAGGATATCACGAGTTCGAGTCAAGCTCTCTAAAGATCCCCAGCAGAGTCGCCAGAAACTGTAACAAGCCCGCGGGGGACCTCGCTACAGCTCGGACTCTCCTTGTTGTGTTGCGGTTCTAAATCTTGAACCAAAGAGTCCAACTCTGGCAAATCGTTTTTGAGAAAAACAGATTTTTTTGAAAAGAAGTGCCAAACATGGACTGCTTTGCCAGATTACAGAGTCGCCACCTAAATATTTTTTATGAGGGAATTTAGGAAACCCTGACTCGGTGCCGAAGGCCACGTGTCCGTCATCACCAAATCTTGGCTCGGGAGCTTGGGTACGATCGGGGAAGGTCAGCTATGAGCACCCCCTTTCGCCCGGTCCGAAAACCGGCCTCTACTAACCGTGATATCCGATTTTGAAAACATTATGCGTTCTTATACCGGTTATTAGCCTAGATTTACTACGTTATGCGCACAGCAAACAAGTATAGACTAGGTTGCCTAATTCGGAAATAATCATTGCATATCCGTTTTGTCTCGAAAAACGTGTTGGTTTTGCTACTCGCAAGTAGGCTAAAATACGGATTTCAATGAGTTATTCCAACTCAAGCAATCCAACCTCCACCCACAGGCATTCAAACAGTGTATCTCACATAAGCACTTAGCCGCATGGTAAGCATACTGTCATGGCAACATTCACACGCATGCGAAGTGCTAAAGCATAAAAACTTACATCGTACTCCGTGCCAAAAACAATAACCCGGTTAGCAAACATGCATGACCTAGTTCATGTTAAGTGGCTAATGCAACACAGGCATAGATGCAATCTAGAGTAGGCTCGGCTAACCCTAAGCATGGCACGTGAAATGTTACAACTATCACGTATTCAAATTGGAATTGAAAATACGATGCAGTTTGTATGATGTACCGAGCCCGGTGTATGTCAACAAATGCATGGATGCACGCATGCATTGCATAAGGTATGCTAATTTTAAATATGCCCTAATCTACCATCATAAGCAGGTAAATAAAAGGGAAGAAAGACGTGGGATTGGAAGACATACACACACTCACGCACACTTATTACACAATTGCGCCCTCGCTCAGAGGGACCAAAAGAATATACAGGCCAAATAACAAATCAACTATCCTAGCTAATTAATTATTACAGAACCTTAATTAACAAAATAAATGTAGAAAGGGGGTGGCCGCAGCCCTGCTCGGGATGCGTGAATGATGCATGCTTGACCCGTCTCACCCAGAAACTCGCTGCCATAGCACTGTTGCCTCTGTTTACACTGCCCTGCTCCTCTGAAAATTGCCAAAGTCTCAGGATTGCTTCTTTGAGTTCTGTGGGACACCATCGGCTGAGGGGGAACACCACCGGCCAAAGGGGATGATCACCGGCTGCATTTTGATCTATCGGCTACAAATTCCTGGCCGGTCGGCACTTTATTTAGCCGACCGGCCAAAACTTGCTGCAGAACCTGCAATTGACAGCAGCAGAGGGCAAGCAGTGTATGGCATGGAATTTTTAGGCAAATGTATGCACGGACACACTCCCTATCATGCAATGGACTCAAGGGAGCATGACCCTCGACCCTCGGGCCACCAATCGCGCATTTCCATGCATGATGGCCAAAGAGTCAAGTGTGCATTTTAATATCAAATGTAATGCACACAAAACATACAAGGGACCCAACCTCAATCATGGTTGATCAAGAGGCAAGGCAATGCACAACAATGCACATGCAACCTAAGCATGCAAGCTAACATACGAACATGCAATGCAACTACATGGCATACACAACGCTAACAACATAACATGCACAACGCATTGTAACATGGCATACACAATGCAAGATAGGCTTACACCAATACAAGTGAACCTCAGCCACACTCACATAGGAGGCCATAGATGGAAACGAAGTGCCTCGAAATGCGTGCACACGGACACGCAAACCGAGGCAATGGTATTAAGGCATGAAATGACATAGAAAATGATATGCAAACATGCCAAAGGAATTTCGGCACTGAAATATGGGGGAAAACAGTCCCGAAAGATGGCGAAATGACACCAAATGCAAGGAATGGTCCCGAAATGCGAATTTAGGCACCCGAAATGGCCCATAGCTATGCGATGCATGCACAATATGGACATGGAATGAAAATACAGTAGCAAGGCAGCCCCAAGACAAGCATTTTTCAGTCTAAAACATGGCCAAGAAACAAGCATAGATAGGGCAACAATGGCATGCAAAAATAGGGGCCAAGAGAGGGGTATTGAAGTAGATGGTAAATGAAAAGCCCAAATGGAAAAATACCCTTCTACAATACTGAAGAGGGACCAAAAATGAACATTTACAGTAAATGACAAGCCTCAAATCAGTATGAAATCATGCTAAAAATGCCATGCAAGAAATAGGCCACAAGAGGGTATAACATGAAGTAGGCCAAACATTCATCAAAAAAGAAAAGAACCTTCATGAAATATGCCGAGAAGGTCAAAATATAACCACTTTCAGTTCTGATCATGGCTGAAAACAGAAGCTAGATAAGCCAAAAAGCATGCCAAAAATGGGGGCCAAAGAGGGGTATAATGGTAGGTATAACATGGAGGCCTCAAACAAGGTTGATCCCTTCTACAATGTTGTAGAGGGACACAAAATAAGCTTACTCACAGTTCATGACATGCTCCAAAACAATTTACATATAGGCCAAACAAATCATGCAAATTTACGGTAAATAGGAGCGATTATGAAGCAAGTGCAAGATAGGGGGCCCAAACAGGGTTGAGCCCTTCTTCAATGTTGAAGAGGGGCTCAAAATAGGCCCTCTTACAGTTTACATTATGCTCGAAAACAGATCACACATGGGCTGGAAATTTCATGCAAAATAATGGCATACAAGATGGTATTGAAGCAAGTACCAAATGGAAGGCTCAAACAGGGTTGAGCCCTTAAACAAACATGAAATATGGCTCAAAAAAATGACCTTTTCAGTTCTGGTCGGAGCCCAAAACAGTAAGAAAATAGGCCTAAGAGATGAGGCAAGAAAATGCTACAAAAGAGGGAAATGGCAACTTACCCTTGAAGACCACACTTTTGCTACCTCTTGGCTTGAGGAATGTTGCTTTTAAGCCTCTGAAAAGCTCCCCTTGCTGCTGGAAATGGAGTGGTGGTGGTGGTGCTAGGTGTTGTAGTGTAAAATGGCCAAGAACCTCACACTTTGAGCCCTCTAACACACCCAAATGTAGAGAGAGAGGGAAATATAGAGAGGGAAAATGTATATATTAAAATATATGTGTATTAGGTCTGATTTTGCTGAACCAAAACAATGGAGGAGGATGGGTTTCTTTTATAGAGCAATGAAATGGTATAAAACTTCTCAAAGAAGCTATACAAAAAGGGTCAAAGGGACCAAGCTTCTAAGAGAAGCTATTCCAAAGGGTGCAAGCTTCTTGAGGAAGCTTGACCCTTTGTCAAAGCTTCCTCAAGAAGCTTGATCAAAAGGGTGCAAAAGGTTGGATCAAAAGGGGTGCAAAGGCTCAAAATGGCCACACATGTGTATGGGGAGCAGAGTCTGTGCATTCCAGCTGGCACAGCTAGCATCTATTCAATCTGTAGAATACTCCGGAAGGTCGTCGGCTAGCAAACTTGGTCGGTCGGCCATCTTTACTGCCCGGTCGGCACTCTATTTGGCCGGTCGGCCATCTATTTGGCCGGTCGGCACTCTGTTCTGGCTGGTCGGCAGGAAAAATCTGCTCTGCAGGTCCAACTTCAAACGGGCATAACTTCTTCATATGAACTCCTTTTTAGGTCATTCTTATGTCGAAATTGAAGCCCCGGAAGTAAGCTTTCCAATGCCGCAAACCTTGCATTAAAATTCCAACTGTGCAGAACGTTATGCTTGTTTTGGTAAAGGTTGCTCAGTTTCGGTCCAACCGGGATGATGCCCAACTTCAACCAATCATATCTCCGCCATCCGGACTCGGGTTTAAGAGATTCTTGTATGAAAAATGAAGCCCCGGAAGTCTTCTTTCCAATGGTGGTGGCCTCATAGCTAAACCCCAAGTGTATAGACAAATGAGCTTGATTTAGCGAGGACTGCTCGTCCCTCTCTTAGCGGTTCTTGCCTGTCTTCTTCTTCAACTTGTTTTCTCCCCTCTTCTCCTCTTTTCTTCAACTTCAAGCCCCTAAGAAAGGTGTTTTGAAAGATTTTTCAAAGATTTCATCTCTCCTTCACTCATCTCCACTTTGTCCTTGCTCGGTTTACCGAAAAGCGCAACATTTACCGAAATGCGAGCGTTGGAACATCGTGGGAATTTTGTTTCAAAAATGTTTTGAAAGAGAGGGTTTTAAGGTCTAAAAACCATTCAAAATAATTTTGGTCCAAAATGGGGTGTGAAGTTGAGATTTGTCTCTCTCCTTGCCGAAGAAATTGAACCTTTGCCCTGCACATCTTTCATCACCGAACAAACCATCAGTAGCGCCCAAGTCTTGAGGGCGGTCAAAAATGGGGTGTCTACAGCTGGCCCTTCCCATGGCCGGCCGGCCAAGGGTCAAAAGGGTCAAGGAATATTAGTGGCCGGCCATGCCATATTAGTGGCCTCCCATGTGTCCTCAACACAACCCTATGGTTGAAAATTGGCAACTATGAACCAGGAGAGAGAACAACCCACTTTTCAAAGGGGTTCAAAAGGGTCCAAAGGAATTACTGGCCGGCCACCACATATTGGTGGCCTCCCAGATGTGTACATCACAAATATAGGGTTTAGGGTGCAAGAAAATGGCCCAAGGGTGGTCAACATTGGCTTTGAAGTGAAAAAAACGGGCGTCGGGGGGCGAAAATGGAATATAACTGGTTGCTGGAACAATTACTGGCCTCCCACCCTTCTACGACCTCCCTGGTGATGAAACAGAGGTCCCTGCCAAAAATGAACGAAAACCGATGCAAAATAAAGGTTCGGGGGCCGAAACGCGCAGTCTGAGGCCCCTTAAACCGACTGTTAAGCACCGGGAGTGGTATTCGACCACGAAGCTGGTCTCTCGGACCACAGTGTCCCTCAAAAGGGAGTAAATAAGATGTATGCCAAGAACCGGGGCAAACAGAGGTGGTTAGGCGGTCCCGAACCGAGGCACTCGGCCTGACGACTCCGAAAACCAGGAACCGGGCTCCGAAATGGCCAAAATGGCCTACGACCATGAAATGTAGCCCACGGCCACTGAGAGATGATCTACAAGACCTCTCCCTCCCCTCAGGGAAAAGAAACAGAGAAAACCGAGCCTGGTTCGCAAACCGAGGCAAAGCATAGAAAAGCCCGGAAGTCCGGAGGCAAGGCTCACGGCCGAGACTCTGAGACCTCTGAACGAGCACAATATGCAACATCACTGAGTGCTCAATCGGTGACGTCTGAGTCTTAAGGTCGGTAAAAAATGGGGTGTCTACAGTTGCCCCTCTTTGACAGAACTCGAAAGTCATACGAATGACGGGAGTGAATGTCAAAGCACAGAGACGACCCATTTTTGACAAGGCCGAAGACTTAGACAATCATACAAGATACACAGAGACATACAAAATACACAGAGATATGCCCGCAGGCGTCCCGCAGGCGGGGGGCAAAATGCAAAAATGACACGCACAAAGCCGGATGTAACTTG
>JAPPVO010000002.1:112631489-112893376 GCA_030407325.1 Camellia japonica | reverse complement strand
CCTAAATATAAAGGGAACACAAATATACGGCGAGGTGTCACAGCATCCAATCACATACAAGCAGAAAGCTAAAGTCAAGAAGGAAAGAGAACAACCAATTTTATATTTACTCGTTTCAGAAGAAGAGACCTACAGAGATCGTAACCAAAAATAGTATTTAGCACATGAATCTTATATATGTAAGTTGGGCAAATATCTACAGCAATTGAATTGTCCTCCACAATTATTTGAATTACCAAGCACATAACAATATTTTGGAGAAAAGCCATTATTGCAGTCCCAATTCTGCAGATGGAAAGTTGGCTAATCCTTGCTAATTTGATAAGATGAAGAAAAGGAGAAGAAATTGGTGGGCATAATTGATGATTGCAAGAACTGAGCAGAAACAAAACCACAGCAATTCAAAAGATTGAAACACAAATAGAACCGTGTCCAAGACCAATAAAACCCACAGCTTGAAGTGCAAATGGATGTACTAATACAAAATGATAATATATATATATATGCAGTACTAATTCTAAAAGGAGAGAGAGAGAGAGAGAGGAACCCTGAAAAAATAATAAAATAAAAGAAAAGTTGGTTTTAGAAGACTCTGGATCCATATGAATGGAAATGTTATCAAATATAATTATCTGGGATGCAAGTATGTAAATTTATACGAATCCACTGAAACAAGCAGGAAAACAAAAAGCATGGGACATCTCCAACCAAATCATAGTTGATATCTGGAAATGAGGGAGTAAATTCTCTCTACAAGTAGTAATCAAAGTTTAAAAGGTCCATCTCCGATACATTGCAGTAAACAAATATTTCAATGGTGGACATGCTTACACTCCAAGAAGGAACGGCCAAACCTCCAACCTGATACTTGGATCAACACCCTACATAAAAAATGAGGAAGTAAAATTATAATATTTATAAGAACAAAAAGGAAATCTGCAAGCATGAATAAGTACAACTTTAAAAATTGAAAATGAACAATGAACTGAATGAAATGGTAACTCACTCCACTTCGAACTTTTTTCAAAAATTTCACTCCACCATGACGAAGCTTTCCATCTGGTGTAAACAAACTTCTCCACTGCTGAGGTGAAAGGGTATGTTTTCTTTTCCTGCGGGACCATGGTGATTTGAGACGACCCCTGGAAAGGAAACAATAGGCATTATTAATTATCATCATAAACAAGAAGCTG
Source organism: Camellia japonica (assembly GCA_030407325.1). NCBI lineage: Eukaryota > Viridiplantae > Streptophyta > Magnoliopsida > Ericales > Theaceae > Camellia > Camellia japonica. The sequence goes on along the minus strand of JAPPVO010000002.1, from coordinate 112,892,183 downwards.
GCGCCGATATAACACTATAAATAACCAAGAATACCAGGGTGACATTTACAAAAAAAAAAAAAAAAAATTTTGGTCATGCAATGCAGGAAGAAATCATAGAAATGAAGCAGTAGGTCAGCAGCATGCCTCACTTTTCCTATGTGTTTGATAAGTTCCAATACCCATGCAAAACAGGAACAAATGTAACGGTTGATTATGATAAGTTCATTCAAAATTAAATTCCATTATGATAAGTTCATTCAAAATAGGTCAGCAGCATGCCTCACTTTTCCTACGTGTTTGATAAGTTCCAATACCCATGCAAAATAGGAACAAATGTAATGGTTGATTATGATAAGTTCATTCAAAATTAAATTCCATTATGATAAGTTCATTCAAAATAGGTCAGCAGCATGCCTCACTTTTCCTATGTGTTTGATAAGTTCCAATACCCATGCAAAATAGGAACAAATGTAACGGTTGATTATGATAAGTTCATTCAAAATTAAATTCCATTATTATATGACTCGGGAAAAAAATGAGAACTAGGGATCAGAACCTGCTAGAAAATATGTCCCTATTCCCAAATTTAACACAGGAAATGCATTTAGTTTACATACAATAGTCCAACTACAGAAATGAATGTCAATGACACAAAACTTAGATTTTCCTAGTAGAAGTTGTATGATCAGCTCATCTTTCACTAACGTAATCCCATTCTATCTTTTCCTTTTTATTTCTTTAGGACAGAGGGAGGAAGGAAGGGAATGCAATAAATATTGATACATAAAGTTCGGTAAGCATGAACTTTACTTGCCTAAAGTTTCAATTATACAATTTGCCACTTTAAAGTTCTACTACTCTGGGTGACTAGAAGGTTATAACACTGCCAATGAAATGTCAACTGGATTGGATAATCAATATCCACAATCAGTGTATCATTCAAGCTTCTTATGTGCAGTCATTTCATTGACTTTAATTTGTAGTGCTTGTGAACACTGGATTCTTTGGGCGATATCTCTCAGACTATAAATAAATATCTAAAATTGCTTCAACCACTTAATTTCTTGGAAGAAGTACGAAACGGGCAGGGGAGGGAAAAAGGATTGCAGTTGACGCATATTGGGACTGTGTTCCATGTGCTCCCACAAAGAGTATGACACTTATCTGTGTGCTCCTTTAGTTGACAAGACCCAATGGAAACGACATAGTACCAAACATTAGAGCCACTGTTTCACCAAAGCATGTTAGTCAACACTGAAGGCCTATGGAGATTTTCTTGTTTTATCAACTTTATTTTATGAGGCTGGAAATAAATACAAATACCAGAAAATTATCGTGGTGAAATTTCATTTTTTTTTCCCAAATCAAAACACTAGAGTCCAGTATATATAAGTCCGGTTAAAATAATTTAATGGGAATTCCATAGCCATTGTCTCAAACTTAATGCACATATAACACTTTAAAAACCAAGGCAAATCAAACACAGCATATCTGAGAATATTTATATATAGTACCTAAGCCAATTTATGAAAGCCAAGAGCATTGATTCGTTAACCTTCAATATATCCTCAAAGCAAGAAAACAGGAGGACCTCAAGCAGACTGAACATCTGCTGTTAATATATAGGAATTCCTTGCCATTATCCATTTTTTTAATAAAACATGTTAATTGGCAAACTCATGAAGGCTTCAAACTCCAGTTCTCTACTGGGAAAAAAAGCATCCTCCCAAAAAGACAATTTGTCAAACTCAAATGGATATTGAGTGATGTTAAGGGATCTCCATAAAGTTATGAGACAAAACCACCTTCCCATGCTCAACTTGGTGTATTGAGAGAGGGGGAGACCCTCATGGTAAGCAATCCTTCTTATTTTCCATGTGTTCTCTGTTAATTCGTCCGATGCTCACAATGAATACATCAAATTAATAACTTCTGCACCTATGCCAGGTACTTGTAGTAATCTCATAAAGGCTTTCTCCGATTCTCTACTGTCTACCATGAGATAAAATTTGAAAGAGAGCTTCCACCCCCTTGCGCTCCTCCTCCAAAACACACACTTGAGATTTTTCTACCCAAAAAGGCAATATGTAACACACTCATATTGGATATTGGTGAAATGAAGGGATCTCCAGTAAAGTTATGAGACAAAACAAGCTTCCCATGCTCAACTTGGTGTTTTGACATAGAGGGAGAGACCCTCATGGTAAGAGATCCTTCTCATTTTCCATAAGTACTTTCTCAATCACCCTGATGCTCACAATATCAAATCAATAACCATGCTTTAAACATTCTAATTATGCACCTATGCCAGGTACTTGGAAAGAATGAAGCAATGGATCAATTATGGGATTTCATTGAGGCCTCTGAATAGATTTTTTCATGTATGGAAGATTTTTTATTTTTTTGCATATGGGTTGTGACCACTATAAAAAAATGTCAACACTCTAAATTCTCAATAAATGACGCTTGCTTGCAAGCATTTCCCTTTTCTCCCCCTTCTTCCAAAACATGAAAACCTACTCCTCTTTTCTTTTCCTTTTTTTTTTCCTCCTAAAATAGTATTCCTAGCACAAGGGAAGAGCTAATCGGATCTTCATTCAAACAAAAACCAATCTACATCAGACTGAAATCGATCAGTAATGCATCTAAAAGCAACAAACAATACAAAGAAATTGACCAAGCTACTGCTATTCACAGTGAACAATAAACACACTCTATAAACTCAAGAACATAATAATACTAAGCAGATTGAGACAAATTTGACTCCGTCAAACCATTTAGCTGGTCGACTTTGTCAAACCTCTAACTAAAACCCTCCTTATCCACCAAAACTTGACTACTGGAACCACTAATGCATGATCCAATGCAAGTTAAACAATATCCGAAGAAAGCCGAGCTATAGGGTTGAGCTAAAGATTGATTCAATAAAAAACAACTCTGACAACACTGATACCGAGATCTAAAATTGAAAAACACAACTTTCTAAAAATAGAGCTGAATTTAAAATATATAAAAAAAACGACTAATTGAGAGAGAAACTCACCGATCTGAAGAAGAAGAAGAAGAAGAACAATAAGCTGGAGAGGAGGCCGCAACTACGAGTAAAACCGATCTCAAATGAATCCATGGCGAAGACGAAGACGAAGACGAAGACGAAGAATTTGAAGACGATGGCGACGAAGTGTGACTTCGTCGAAGAGTTCTCATCTATCTATTAATTTACACCTACTGTTTTCTGCGAAAAATCCATTGATTTCTTCGGATCAAATCAAATCAAATCAAATACGAGGTTAGTTATGACCTAGTAGTGTAGAATACAACAGCGGCCAGCCATGGCGATTCCAGCCAAGGCCGTGACGGCGACAGTTACTCCGGCATTCCACGCCGCCGTTTCTAGCTAGAATCCGCCGCCGAGGAAGACTGGGGCTAACTTACTGCTGGTTTGAACACTATTCGAGACGGAGCTGAAGAAGAGGAGGAAGAGCATGGAGGATGAGAAAGAAGATGATGATGATGATGATGAGAGAGAGAAGAGAGAGAGAGATCTGATTCCTAGAAGGGGTAGTGAATTTTCCACCATAACCAACTCAAGGCCTAACCTTTAATTTCACGTTTCCTTTTATTTTGGGTTTATGGTCTTCTACTTTGGTCTTCTACTTTGTCTCACTCACTCTTTTGTTTCTTCTCTCTCTAGAGTTAGTCTAGAAAGAGAGGGGTACTTGAACGAAGACCAGATAATCGTCAAGCACGCTATTACTTTATTACAACGCTAAGACCATCTCCAACCTGAATTAAATCTGACATTAAATTTAAAATTTGGTAAAAAAAAATACTTTTTCATACTTCAATGGTTTTACTAAATTGATATCAAATCAAGATTTCACTAAACGTTTCACCAAAATGAAGACAGACTCTGCATTTCATCAAAACACTATGCATGACCGTTGGGGGAGACCAACCGATCGACCTCAACCGGCTGGTTGACCAATCGGTCGACCACCAAAAGGTTCAAACAGTTCCAAAAAAAAGGTCAAACAGTTGGAAAAAAAAAAAAAAATTCCTTACCGGTCGACCAGCCGGTTGACCGGCCGGTCGACCAACCGATCGACCACTAAAAGGTTCAAAAAGTTCAAAAAAAAAATTTTTTTGGCTTAACCTGTCGACCAACCGGTTATCTCGACACAGATTTGATGAAAATTTAATGAAAATCAACCGTTGGAGCACTCGGTATCAGATTGAGGAAAAAATCATTTTTTTACTCAGATTTGATGAAAACTTTGGTTCAGAGTTGGAGATGCTCTAAATGCTATATAAAAAGTAATAATGCTTAATAGAAAAACAAATGAAATTATATTAAAAAAAAAAAAAAAAGAAGTAAAGTAAAGGAAAGAAAACAAGAAAAAAAAAATAGAAGAAGTAAAGTAAGAAAAGATAAAGTGCATAAATATAATGTTTTCATTTCGTCTAAATAATTACAATGACAGAAAATTAGTGTAATTTCCTAAACGCCAGGGGTGATATGTATTAAACTCAAACTTCAAGGGGTGTAAGTGTAATTTGGGGTGTTTTGGGAAGATGGTTATAATCTGATTTTTGGTGAAAAGCTGATTATAAGCAGATTATAATCAGCTTTTCTGTGAGAGAAGAGGAGATAAAAAATCTGAAAATCAGATTTTTTATCTCTTCCCAAAAGAGGCCTTTATCTAATAAATAAATGCTATCAACAAGTAGACATCACTTAGTCCTCGTTTGGCAACATCACTTTTTAGCCTAAAAGTCAAAAAGTCACTAAAAAAAATCAAAAACCCAACAATTTATACCAAAAATTCAAAGATTCTATTTTTCCTCTACTTTTTGTATATCTTTTTGTAAAAAATCAAAGTGGGTGTTTGGGAAGTGAGTTTTTATGTAGATTTTAGGAGATGTAGGTTTTTATGAGATAAAAAATTTTTAGTGTTTGGGAAGATAGTTGGGTTTTTATGTGGTTGGATGTGATGTTTGTGAGAGAAAAAGTGAAATGATTATGGGTTTGATGTGATATTTTGTTTGGATGTGTTTTTTTTGGTTTTGTAAAACTTTTGTTTTTAGTGGAAAAAATTAGATAAAAATTTGGGTTGAAGCTTCCCAAACACCACCAAAAAGTCATCTCAAATATACTAATTTTTTTTGACATCGTATTTTAGCCAAAAAACTAAAAAGTTACTAAAAAAATCTACTCCTAAATGAGGCCTTAATACTAACAGGGTTAATTGGTGATAAATCCAATATATAGAGGGTATAAGGTATTAGGTTTAAGGGATTTTTTTTTTTTTTTTCTTGATAAGAGGTTCATGCTTTGTAAAATAGTTTGGTAAGAAATTCTACATAACATTTTGTTTTCAATTTTACCCTTTGAAGATTTTATCTGTTTGAATTTTTGTTGACTATCTGTTGAAATTACTTTCTATCTATTGAAATTATTTTTATCTATTGAAAATTTTTATTTGTTAAAATTCCTGTCTGTTTAAATTTTTTATCTGTTCAAATTTTTCAAAGTTTTTATTTGTTAAAATTTCTATTTGTTTAAATTTTTTATCTGTTCAATTTTTTTATTTGTTGAAATTTATATCTGTTCAAATTTTTTATTTGTTGAAATTTCTATCTGTTCAAATTTTTTATTTGTTGAAATTTCTATCTGTTCAAATTTTTTATTTGTTCAAATATTTTCTCTTTATTTGTTAAATCTGTTTCATTTTCATTTTCATCAACAACAATACATTATCAACATAACAACAAAAATAACTACAACTATCTATTGAATTCAAAGAGAAAAAATGGTACTTAAAAAAAAAGAAGAGAAAATGATGATAATAAAAAAAAAAAGATCTAGATCTGAAGAGCGATCTGTTCAGATCTAATAAATACACCAAGCCACAAGAGCTATCGCAGACGATGGTGTAGTGGTAAAGCAAGATCGATCATGTGAGTTTTTGAACATTATTGTTCATCACCTAAATCCATCTTATCATGCTGGCAAAATATTTAGATCTTCAAGTTAAAAGCTTAAGAAATGAAAAAATTAAAAAATAAAAGGAAAGGAAAAAAAATACTAAATTTTATTTCATTGTGATTCAAAAACCTATAATCAAACTTGCAAACAGAAAGGTTTTCTGAATGGTGAAATCGAGGCATTCTTCAATTTATTCAGTTTCAAAATGTACATTTACATAAAAATATTACTAAATAATAATAATAATAATGTAAGTAATTATCCATCTAGCCTCGATGTAAAATATAGAAAAGCAACATGGAGGTCATATAACAACTCTACACTAGGATTGAAATCAGGCCCAAACTAAAAAGAATCAGACACCGTCACACAATTTGATCATCAACTTTGCATGAGAAGGCTATAAGGACAAGAAATTGACAAGATCAGCAAAACTACAAATCATTAAAAGAGATAGAGATTTCATAGATAAATATCTTCAGTAGTGTCTAAGCTATGAACGATCAATATGTATATATCATTATCTCTGTGGTGGATCGTTTAGATCTAGAGAAATGAAGTAGAGATCTAGAGAGAGAAAGAGAGACCCTAAAGGCGGCGATATTGGCAAACTCATCGACGATCTAGTCAGATCGAAGTCCCCTCGTTGCTGGCGACTTCGTGAACTAGCTGAAGCGAGAAGTGTTCTTCATCGCCAGAGTTTTGCTTGAAGAAGACGGCGATAGTGAAGCGAAAAGCAACGTCGTCGTTGTTGCTGATGAATGTACTCGATGAGCAGTGGAGTAGAGAGAGAAAGAGTGAGAAAATGATTTTGCTTAGGGTGTGGGTTGGAAACCATGTACATATATATATATATATATATATGTGGGTATTTTTGTCATTTCAAAAAAATTATCCTTATGGACATAATAAAGTTACGTGTGGATCTTTGGGCATAAGAAATACAAGATTGGATTTTTCGCTTAAGTACCCATACTAAAATTTACATTAAAAAAATTATTATCTTTGAACAGATTAAAATAAATAAATGAATAAAAAGAAAAAATTGATGATAAATCCAATCTCAGGAGAGTATAAGGTGGTCCAGTTGATTTTTTTTTTTGGTGAGAGGTCCACATTTTGTGAAATAATTTGGTGAGAAGTCCTGAAGGATATCTGTTTATATCATTTGCATTATTTGTGTTTATATCTGTTTAATGTAGGAAAATCTGTTCATGTTTCTGTTTTGATTTACAAATTGAAGGCCTTATCGGCATCCGATTCAGAAATTGACTTAAATTATGTGTTATTTAGGATTTATAGAATTTTTTGGTAGGTTTAATTGAAATTTGATTCGAAACGATTAAATTAGAATAATTAGTGTCCAATTGATTAATTACTCAACAAATTAATTAGGCCATTAGCCAAGCCTATATAAGGCCACCTCAACACCTCTTATACACTTTTGCACCCTCATTTCCTCTTCCTTGAGCTTAAAACGTGTAGAGAGAGAGAGAGAGAGAGACTAAGAAAGAGTTGAATTCAAGCAAATGAATTGCTAGAAAACTTGGAGATTGGCTTGGAACTTCAAACAATTACCTCTATGGAGCATAGTTGATCATCTAAGGTAAGAAATTCAACCTTGTAGTGTAGGATTAAGTCACTTAGCACATGAGTTTAAAGAGTTAAGTTGTGTAATGCTAGAATTGAGCTAAAATGAAAGAGTTTAGATCATTCCATACATGTATGTTTATATCATGGCATCTTGGGGAAGTTCAAAGAATTCTCCCATGCATGTTATCATTCTGCCTTAGCTTTGAGAATTGATCTTGTTTTCCATCAATTCATCTCATTTGATCATGTTTTGGAAGCTGAAAACTCAAGCGAATATATGCATGACAAGTTCATATCATGTTCTTACATTTCAAGTTGAATTCTTGCATGTTTGATATACTTTTGGGCCTTGATTTCATGAAATGATCTTCAAATTATAATATTCTACAAGTTCCTACATGTTTTCTAGAATTTTGGCCCAAGAAGATGAGTTTTGAGGTATGGAATTCGAGTTTTGAGCAAAGAAGAGCAATATGGAAATTCCAAAATTTTGCTCTCTGCTCGAGCATGAGATTCTGTGCTCGAGTGGCCACCTTTGTTTTTGCATCTCCGCTCGAGCGATCAGAAGTTCGCTCGAGTGTGAAATGTATGCTCTCAAAAGTTTCATGTTTTTGCAGACCGCTCGAGCAGGGGCATGAGTCTCACGCTCGAGCGACCATTGAGCGTTCGTCGAGCGTGAAAATCGCTTAACCAGAACTTTTTCAAAGTTTGCAGAATGCTAGAGCAGAGGAAGTTGCGCTGGAGCATCCCCTCACATTTTGTATGTTCGCTCGATCGGGGACCCTATTTTCAGAAAATTCAATCAAGTGTTTTCAAATGCATTTTTGCATCCTTATTCCATTCTAGGCATTCCTAGGCTAAGTTTAAGGCATAATAATGAGGGTAACGTGTAGAAACACACTATGAATGGAACGTATATATTCCAACGTGTGTTTCAAATGTTTATTCATTATGTACTAATGTAGGTCACGTGCCGTAAACCATTTGATTAGTCTGCTCTATCTGTCTGCACCCGAAGCCAACTGTGAGTAATAACTTAGTAAAGCTATGTTTAACTTTATTTACTTTCTGTATGATAAAATAAGATCTGTTTTCTGAAATGCTATGTTCTATACAATGAATGATTGTCCAATTTCTGATAATGTATTTGTGGCATCCTTAGCATTATGTGATATCTGTTAGCTGTTACCCAGTATCGGAGGTTCCATTATGAAACTTAATATGTCTGTAATCTGTTACCTGTACTGGAGGCTCTACCATAGAGCTCAACATATCTGTCTAATACCTGGATCCGGAGGTTCCTTTATGGAATTGGTTACTCCTAACCACTATATGTTTTGCATCTGTTCTGTATCTGCTCTTTTAGTGCTAATGGATGTACCATGTATAATTAAGCATGAACTATGACTTTTGCGTATGATTTGAACAAGGATAAGATTATGAATTTGTTTATGAATCTGAATTATGATTTCTAAATCTAGTATGGACTTCATTTATTAAGTCCTTTACTCCGTTATTATTCACTGGGCTTATGCTCACTATTTATATTATGTATGTAGGTGATCAGGCACGTGACCAGACTCAGAGTTGAGAACCTGGCCTCTCAGTTTTTGTTAGCCAACCTTTGTGCCTCCCGAAGAGGTGCCGGATTAAGTCAAGTTTAGTGGTTGTTTTTGTGAATGTACTAGACTTTGTTTCTTTTGATTTTCGGGCAAGATCTCTGATAATATGTTTATGGAGTGACGTGTAAATATTGTATCTTTTGACGTCACTCGCAAGTTTATAAAAGTTTTTTTTTTTTTTTTTAAATTATCTGTCTCATGTATGTTTTCACAGCTTAATAGACTACGTATATTTTGTATATTTGCTTCCGCAGTCCCTAACTATATGTTATTCTGTTAAGAGGCTTTTAGTAATCCAAGGATTACTGGCCGGTTACGACGCTAAACCTATAGGGGCGGGTTTGGGTCGTGACAATGGTGTAGACTGTTGCCCTCCTCCCCTCTACGGGCAAACTAAAGACTTGTGGCTTAGCTGACCACACTTGAAGCAAGTGATCCCACCCTAATCACCACTTCCAGAACCTAAACTCGGTACTAGGAAAGTGGATCTAGACTCTGCTCCCTGGGATTATTGTAGGGTAGAACCCCTCTGCCTCTTATTGTCTTGCGTCTCTCCTTGAACCTCCTAACATCTCTGTCTAGAACCCCTCATCTGCTCTTCCTCTTACTGAACCACCGGTCTCAAGATAAGTTGCCTTCTCCACAAGGCGTCTGTAGTCCCTAATCATGGACCCAACCACTTTGAAAAGAAGCCCGATCCTCAACCTCTTTTCGAACTCAATGCAACGGCGTTCCTCCGTCGCCACAAGTTCCGGTGCAAACCTCAACAAACTAGTGACTACCTGTGTGTTAAGATGCTTGAGCTTCCGGAACTGCTCTCTCAACTTCTCCTTAGTAGTGGGAGGCAAAAACTTGTCTTGGAAAGCATTGACAAAGGCCTCCCAAGTCACTCAAATGCACCCACACACGTATTTTCACCACTGACCTACATCTCTCTTCAGCTAGTAGGATGCCAAGGTCACTCTCAGCCCATTGTCCTCGATGCCAAGCATCTCGAATGTCTTTACCATATGTTCCAACCACTCATCCGCCTTCAGTGGTTGCTTTGGATCCCCTAAAAACTTATCCGGATTAGATCGGAAGAACTCCCTTTCAGAAGAGATGGCCTTGTCTATATAACATGGGCCAGGACTTGATTCTCGGCTCTAAGAATGTCCATGGATTCTCGCAAAGCTTCGGCCATCTCACGGGCTAAAGCACTTATGGCCCTACTGACCCACTAGTTCAGCCACATTGGCCTAATCAACATCTTCCTCTTATACCAGAATATCATTCAGTAACGGCACCTCCTGCCGTCTAGGCCTACCACGCCTACCACCACCACATCCACATCCTGACATCCTAATAAAGGTAACACAAGAGATTAGCACATTTACAAATATGCCAAAGCTAACTCACCCGCGTCCTAATGCGGTGGACAACGATTAATTCACTCCACATAAGCACATAGTCACATAAACACATACGAATTTTCTTTCCAAGATAATGATTGTCCCGCGACATTGCTAGAGTTCTAATTAGAAATAGCAGTGATCAAGTGCTCTTCTAACAGGACTTCTAGAAACTCATTGATCCAATCAATATCTTAGAAATTAAATCCCATAGCCACTTAGTCACATAAGCATGTTATCACATAGCATACTAGGTTTACTTTTAACACAACTAGTGAGATAACCAATTGTGGTAAAAATCACATCCCATGATCCCAGAGCATTTAAACCCAGTAGTTCTGATACTAAGTTGTAACGTTCCGAAATAATTGACAACAATATCATCTCACGATAATTACCGATTGAAAATACATTTCTGAATATGATATCTTTACATTCATATGATTCAATTTTACAAAAGATAACACATGCAGTTATGCATTCATAAGCCCTAACTCTAAATTTATAGCATGTGTCATAAACAAAACATATGAAATAAACATTAAAACAGATAAATTAATGCCCCGATGGCTATAAATTTCCAAGACGGTACTTGGTTACAACAAAAGTGAGTTTAAACTCAATACATATAAAGTCCTAGGTTTGTACAAAATAAATGCAATAATAACAAAATGAAGCTCTTGGCTCCAAGTCCTCCCAAGCTACTACCTTGACGGAGGTATATCATCAGCACTTGAAAATGGCTTTCCACATAGGATGAGCCAAAGCCTAGTAGAGATACTCTAACACAGTGTATGAATCTTAACAAAAAGTTATAAGGTGAATGCATATGCAATGCTTGTGTCAAACGTTTTATATCTCTTTCCAAAACCATGCAATGCTAGATTATATCACAATTCATGAAATCATTTCCTTTACAATAGAAAACAGGATAGTGGATACAATATTGGGAATCTCTAGGTACGTGTCTGCAAGTAGGCGCACTACCAATTGCCATTTTTACAAGTACTAACCGGAAGGCTCGATACCTAACCGCGCAGGTTTCTGAACTTTCACCAAGGACACACAAGCCAACATAATACCACAACCACACTCCCTACCCAGATTTACCAAGGTATTCATCCATTTTTCTCAAAACAATATACATTTTTAATGTGTTAAATATGCAACAATGCTCAATGCAAATGGATGAGAAATTAGTTTCAATTCTCCTAATTCTCATGCAATTTCTACAATAATCATAGATATCCTCCACCGATAGCCCAAAACAGATATCTCTAAACAAATAGATAATTTTCAATAAAGATAAACTTTTCAAATTTTCAAGATGGGAGGATAATACACATCCAACTCTACCATCATCATCATCATCATTTCAATTTCATAAAACCAACATCATTTCCATTTTCTCTTTACAAAAATCCAATATTCACATTTTAGGGCAAAATTCCATTTTCTTAATAAATGAATTCCTAGGATAAAAATCCACCATTTTATCACCACTCAACCATATTTACAAACTCACGACCATTTTGATTTCTAAACCAAAACCAAAACCCTACATTTTGTTCAAAAATTTCCAAATTACAAAATTGTTTAAAAAGGCAAATAACTAAGTTAAAAATATACAAATGTGTGGAGAAATCCCTACCCCAAAGTTATGGACAAGGAAGATCAAAGGTTGGAACTTGATGAAGCTCAAAACGAGTTTTGTTCCGATCAAAAAGAAGCTCTAAGCAAGCTCCGCCATTTTTTCAAAAGGATAATGGTATAGAAATCAACCGATCAAAGTGTATTTGAGGTTTAGAGATGGTTTCTAGAGAGAAAGAAAGAAAATCTGAGATTTTAGAATGTTTAGAGAGAGAGATATGAAATAGTGACCAAAAAGTGAGTTTTCGGAACTGATATACGCTCAAACAGCTCGAGCAATCAAAACACTGCTGGAGCGACCAGACACAATAAGTGAGACCGCTCGAGCGAACAAAGTGACCACTCGAGCGAAGAATATCACCTTCCAAAAGTTTTGCAGACAAAGGCTAACCGCTCGAGCTCAAAAGGACTGCTTGAGCCAAAAAAACACCCTCCTAGTAGTTTTGCAAGCCTGCAAAAGTACTGAGAGTTCGTAAAGACCGCTTGAGCAAACTGACCAAAATTTGGGCAACAGTACTATTGAAAAACAAACTTCTAACTTGTCCCAAATGCAACAAAGACATCCAAACAACCAAACTCAATCAAGAATAAGATGAATAAGGATATGAACAACCAAATAAGATAAGGAATCCGGATCCAAAATAATAAACGGGTCGGGTCTAAATCAGAATCATTATACATCCTTTGGAATGTGTACAAAAGTTCAGCAACCAAACACTCTTACGTGCTCATAAGACACATCTTTGGTGGTCTAAACTCTTTTAGGAACATCACCATTCAAAGGATAGGAAGGAGACAAATTAATCAAATCAACCACTGTCCTCATTGCCTCACCCCAAAACGATCTTGGCAATTTAACATGTGAAAGCAAACAACTTGTTCTTTCTACAATAATGCAATTCATTTTCTCTTAGTAACACAATTTTGTTGAAGAGTCTTCTTAACTGTTCTTTGATGCCAAATACCTTGGCTACGGCAATTCTTATCAAATGGCCAAAGGTATTCATCATTGTAGACTCCCCAATTTGATCGCCCTTAAGACTTGGGCACCTCACGTTGAACACTCGATGATGAAATGTTATGTTGTACAATCGTTCGATTTCTTCAGCAAAAGGCTTCGATTTTTAAGCTTCAGAACCTAAAAACCTTGCACCCTTTTTAGACCAAAACCTAATTTTTTCTAGTCTGGCCATTCAAAGACTTGCTGGCCAGCAAGTGGCCGGTAGGCCATTTTTGGTTGGCCAGCCGTCCCCTTTTATGGCCGGTTGGCCATGTTTAGTGACAAACATATATTTTTGGTTGCCAACTATCCCCATGTGCATGTCTTGCACCAGTTGATTCATTACAGATATTTTCGATGCGAGGACCTATTTTTCTATAAATACATGGCCTCCCTTCATGGTTTAGGATTAGAAAAATTCTCCAAGTGTCTATAGCTTGCTCAACGCACTACCTTTCCCTCTTGCAATATGCATACACTATACATATACTTCCCAAGCCAAAACTTGAGGCCTCTTGCTGAGATTCTTGAATACAAATTTCAGCTCTTGAGAATGTTCAATTTGTGTTTTGGGAACTAGAAGATCATCCTCTCTTTAAAGGATAATCTTTGAGCTTTTATTTGATATACCTCTTGAATGCTTGTGGATGAAGGCTATTTTGCTTAAATTGGGATGATTTTGATTAATGTACATATGAGCTCACTTTTTCAAAGTAGCACATATTCAAAATTCTTTTCAAACAAACATGAAATCAAAGTATTCCAAAATAGGTGACATAGTCTATACTTGTGTGCACCACATAGTAAGTTAGCGTTAATAATCAGAACAAGAGCATATAATATAAACAAAAATCACATCATGATTAGTAGAGGCCGATCTTTGATTGGGACAGAGGGTGTAGACGTCCCCGAACGCCCCGGGAGGGATGAGTCCCGTTCCGTTCATCTTGGGCTCACTACAGTTCAGACTCAAATTGTCACGGTTCTTAATCTGAACCAAAGAGTCCAAATCCGGCAAATCGTTTTGAGAAAACAGATTTTTTTTTTGAAAGAAGTGCCAAACATGGACTGCTTTGCCAGATACAGAGTCGCCACCTAAATATTTTTATTTTTGGGGAAATTTAGGAAACCCTAACTCGTTTGCCTAAGGCCACGTGTCCGTCATCACCAAAGTTGCCTCGGCTCGGGAACTTGGGTACGATTGGGGAAGGTCACTTCGTGAGCACCCCCGCTCGCCCGATCAAAGATCGGCCTCTACTAACCATGATATCGAGTTTTGAAAACCTTATGTATTCTTATTCCGGTTATTAGCCTAGATTTACTATGTGATGCGCACAGCATACAAGTATAGACCGGGTCGCCTGAATTGGAACAAAACATTTCATGTTTGTTTTTTGAAAGATGGTTTGCTACTCGCAAGTAGGCTTTAAAATGCAGATTTTGCCACCCTCGGGTGGGTTTAGAAAAGATGGTTTTGCCACTATCTAGTGGGCTTGAAACTCACAGTCAATGTATTGTTCCAATCCAAATAACCAACCTTCACCCACAGGCATTCAGGCAGTTATATCACATAAGCACATAGCCTCATGGTAAGCATGCTATCATGGCAGTCACTCACACACATGCAAGGATGCTAAAGCATAAAAACTTACCGAGTACTCCAAGCCAAAATAGAAGCTAATTAGAAATCATGCATGATCCTAACTATACAGAAATGCCTAATGCAACACATGCAATAATGTAACTAAGATAGGCTCGGCTATTCTAAACATGGCATATGGAATGCTACAGCTAACAAGTATTCAACTTGGAATTGAAATACAATGCAGTGAGTTATGATGCGCCGAGCCTGGTGCATGTAAAACAGATGAATGAATGCAAACATGCTATCATACTGTATGCTAATTGAAACATGCCCTAAATCTAACCATCATAAGCTGATAAATAAAAGGGAGAAAGACGTGGGGTTGGAAGACATACATCACACACACGCACACTTATTACAATTGTGCCCTCGCTCGGAGGGTTCGAATAAATAATATACAGTCCCAAATGAATAATACAGTCCAAATAAGTACAAAGTCCTAATTAATTAACAAATTAATCTAAGAAAGCAGTAAATTGGCATGCAAGCTAGGGACTGCCTCAACTCTGCTCCGGATGATGAATGATGCATGTTCGGGTTGCCTTGCGCGGAAATCCATTGCGATGCCCCAATTAGCCTCTGTTTACAATTAAGTCCAGAATATTGCACGAAGCTCCAAAAGACTGCCGGTTTCTGATTTGCTGCAACAGAGAGCAAGAAAGGGGCATGGCAAAGTATTTTCACATATGTATGCATGACTACTTTTCAGGAAGTGTAGTCTTCGATCCTCGTGCCACCAATCGCGTATCTCGATGCATGATGGCCGAGGATTCGATTTGCATGACTCAATATGAAATGAATGCACATATAAACACAACAATACCGAGACTCCATCATGGTTAATCCGGAGCATCGGTGACTGGGAATTGAGACACGTTCCGTCACTCGAAGTACGAAACGTCTCTCGTTTCCCGTGTTCGGGCTAACTCCTATCCCAAACACAATGCAAATGAGATGGCATGCACCATGCAACTAATATACAACCTAGCATACACAATGCTATGAAATGGCATACACAATGCTCGATGTAACACAACATACACGATGCTCTAACATGCAACCTAGTATACGCAATGCTATGGAATGAAATGGCATACGCAATGCATAATGGACTTACACCAACATGAGTGGACCTCAGCCACACTCACATCAGCGGCCATAAGATGAAAATGAGACACTCGAGATGTGTGCACACATGCACGCAAACCGATGACCGATCCTAAGGCACCGAATGCCACTCTAACAAGGCATGGCAAGGCATGAAATATGGCATATAAATATGCAAGTTCCAGCACTGAAATGTGATGCAAAATGATCCCAAAACATGGAAACATGGCATATAATGCATGAAATGGTCCCGAAACTCGAAACTAGGCACATGTATTGACTTGTAGCTATACAAAGCATGCATTATTTGATCATGGAGTCTAAAGACAGAGTCAAGGAAGTCCCAAAATATGCATATTCTTAGTTCAAAGCATGGCCAAAAGATGCCAACAAGATGGACTAAAATAGCATGCGACTTTGACTAGCAAACATGATTTACATGGCACGTATATGAAGCACATGGAATCTCACCAAACCAGCCAAAATCAGTGAACAAAACATACCAAAATATGCCCAAATAATCACTTAAATGAAGCCAACACATGCAAAAATGATGAGCTCCTTTAGTGGGCTATGCAAGGGATTATTAAGCGCATACAAGATGGACACTTAGCATGGCACAAACAACTCTGAAAATCAAATATGATAGTCCCAAAACTCATCAAATTGGCTCTAAAATCAGTCAACAAAGCATGCAAGATAGGGCCTATTTGGAAGGCCAAAAAGACCATCAAACAAAACAAGGTGAGAGGGGGTCACCCCCTCTGATTTTGGCCTTCAAGAAAACACCTAAGCCACTGAAAATCGCTGGATTTCAGTGGCTAAGAGGCCAAACCATGGCCAATGCAAGTGCTCTAATGCATAGCCCTAATCATGGAGGAATGGAGCATGCATAGGGGAAGATGACCCCAAACAGAAAATAGACCTTAATCAAACATGAAGATGATACCAAAACAAGACTTTTTTCAGTTTAGGTCGAGGTCCAAAAGGGCTCACAAACAAGGCTAATCTATCATGCAAAAATGGCCCTAAAAGAGAGATTGAACAAACATGGTAGTAAAAGGCCTCAAACAGCAAAGAGTCCTTCAACAAAGTTGAAGAGGGGCTCAAAAAAAGATATTTTACAGTTTATGGAAAACCTCGAATGTGCTCACAAGCAAGACTATAATATGATGCAAAAATGGCCCTAAAAGAGAGATAAAAGGCAAGAGGCAGTAGATGGCCTCAAACAGTAAAGAGCCCTTCAACAAAGTTTAAGAGAGCTCAAAATAAGGCACTTTATAGTTTAACTTGAAGCCCAAAAATGTAAGCAAGCAAAGCTAATATATCATGCAAGATAAGGGCCAAAAGGAGGGATAAAGCACAAAGGGTAGGTAGGAGACCTCAAACAGAAAAAAGTTCTGGATCAAACATGAAGATGAGCTCAAAATAGGACTATTTTCAGTTTAGGTTGAAGTCCAAAAATGTAAGCAAAAGGAGCTAAGATATAGGACAAAATAGTGCAAAAAAAAAAGGGAAAATAGGAGCTTACCCTTGTAGCACAACTTTCTAGCAGCTTTTGGTCCAAGAAGATGAGCTCCTAGCCTCTGAAACTCAGCCTCAAAGTGTTGGAATGGAGGATGGAGGTGTTGTGCTATGGGTTGGTGTGTAAATGGTGCAAGGAACTAGGGTTTTGGAGCTTGGAATAGTGAAAATAGAGGGAGAAGGAGGGAGAGCCTTGGCTGATTTTCTAACCCTTCAAAAATGGTGTAGAGTGCTGGCTTTATAGAAGCAGAGGAGTGGAGGAAAAGGGGGGAAAAACAAATTCAAATTTCCCCCTCAAAAGGGCAAACCCTCGGGCAGGGGTCTGGGGGGAAATAACTGGCACAGCTGTAATACACTTAGAGAGAGAAAAATGGCCGACCAGGTGCAAAAGGTTCAGGTGGCCGGCCGGCCGACCAGGTCAAAAGGGTCAAGGTGGCCGGCCACCCCCTAGGATGAAGCCCCAGAAGTTAGCTTTCCAATGCCGCAAACCTTGCATCAAAATTCCTCATGTGCAAAAAGTTATGCCCGTTTTGGTGAAGCTGCGCAGATTCGGTCCAAACGGATTTCAACCAACCATATCTCCTCCACCCGGACTTGGCTCTAGGAGATTCTTGAGTGAAAAATGAAGACCTGGAAGTAAGCTTTCCAACGGTGGTGGCCTCATATCTTAATTCCTCCTGTGCAAAGAGTTATGCCCGTTTCGGTGGAGCCGCACAGATGTTTTCCTCTTTTCCGAATTCATGCTGAATCACTTTTGACCAAAAAAGCTAGTTTTTTTAGAAAAATTGCTGGCCTCCCACCCTCCTACAAGCTTTCTAACAATGAAAATAAGGTCCCTGCCAAAAATGGACCAAGACGGATGCAAAACGAAGGTTCGGGGGCCAAAATACGCAGTTCGGGGTCCCGAAAATAGGTTGTTAGGCACCGGAAGTGGCGTTCGACCACGAAGGCGGTCTCCCGGGCCACAGTGTCTCTCAAAAGAAAGGAAAAAAGGTGTGTGCCAAAAACCGGAGCAAGCGGAGGTGGTTAAGCGGTCCCGAACCGAGGCACACGACCGACGGCTCCGAAAAACCGAAACCGGGCTCCAAATGGGAAAAATGGCCTACAACCACGAAACGTAGCCTACGGCCACTGAGAGATGGTCTACGAGACCTCTCCCTCCCTTCGGGAAGAGAAAACAAAGAAAATAGGGCCTGGTTCGCAAACCGAGGTAAGGCACAAAAGAGTCCGGAAGTCCGGAGGCAAGGCTCGCGGCCGAGATTCCGCAACCTCAGAACGAGCACAATATGCAACATCACCAAGCGCTCAATCAGTGACGCCTGAGTCTTAAGGTCGATCAAAAATGGGGTGTCTACAGAGGGGTGCTCAATTCATGACCTTCCCCTCTCATACCTAAGTTTCCAAGCCAAGACATTTTGGTTATGACGGATAAGTGGCCTTTGACACGAGTCACGGGGTTTTCTAAATTTTTCAAAAATATTTAGGTGATGATTCTGAAATCTAGTAATGCAGTCCATTTTTGGCATCTATTATGATAATGGATTTTCTAAGATTTGCCGGATTTAGACTCTCATTTGTATTTTTCTGTTTCACATTGCACTTGTGAAACCAGATTCAGAACCACGGGAGTCCGAACTGTAGGGCTATCGTATCCAAGGAGACTAAACCCCTCTAAGGAGCACAAAAAACCAGCTACAATCACCATTATCTGTTTGGATGGACTTCAATTTCTGTCCAATTTCTCTTTCAACCATGGCTTGAAAACGCTTAAAAACATCTAGAACTTAATCTTTAGTTTTTAGTGCAAAAGCCCAAATTTTCCTAGAATAATCATTAATGAAAGTAACAAAATAAAGTGCACCATTATGTATTCTAACTTTCAAAGGACCACAAACATTCGAGTGAAACAACTCCAAAACATTCTCTTTTTAAGAAACACTATTTTCATGAAAAAAGAATATATGTTGTTTACCCGCCAAACAATGAACACAAGTTTTAAAATACGTACCTTTCAAATCTGGTAGAAGTTCTTTCTTAAAAAAACTTGCAATCCTTTTTCACTCATGTGCCCAAGCTACTTATGTCATAATTCGGTATAAGCATTATCCTCAAGTGCATTGATAACACCTTTGCAAATTTTTCCTTACATCGAATAAAGTATGCAAGTCTTCTTGCACTTGGCCACCACCAAAGAACCCTTTGTGAGCTTTTATTTTCCATCACCAAATTTGTTGTTGTAGCTTTCATCATCTAGCTTCTTAGTAGAGATCAAATTAAGGTAAATGTTGGGACCATGACTCACATCTTTAAGCAACAACTTGCAGCCCAAATTTGTTTTCAAGCAAACATTACCCATGCAAACAATCTTAGACAAACCTTCATTTCCCATTCAAACACAACCACAATCTCCTTTAGTGTAGGAAGTGAATAAATCAACTCTAGAAGTCACATAAAAGGAAGCACCGGAATCAATCACCCAATTGCTCTTTTGATCCACAAATTTACACAATCATCTTTACAAAAACCATGAGATCACCATCGGTAGTAACTGTTGTTGTGTCTTTTTACTTCTTATCTACACTTTTGTCATATATTTTCTCCTTCTTGTTGAGCTTTCGGTATTCCTGCTTCATGTACCCTTTCTCATGGCAATTATGACACTCAATGTCTTTCTTTGAAAAAGAACCATCTCTTGATTTGTCACGACTTTAATCACGACCATGAGGAGTCTTACTCATCTCCTTTGTTTTTCTTCGACCTCTCACAACAAATGCCTTCAAATGAGAGGAACTTGTTAATTTTATTCTAATTTCTTCATTCAACAAGCTACTAGTGACTTGGCTTATTGTGCCAACTCCATCGGGCGCCGAATTACTATCTGTCACAACCAAAGTTTCCCAACTTTCGGGCAAGGAACTGAGTAGCATTAAAGCCTCTAACTCATGATCAAAAACAATTTTCATAGAAGCAAATTGGTTAACAATACTCTTCATTTCATTCAAATGTTCCGAAATGGGGCTGCCATCTTTATATTTTAAATTAACTAACTTTCGAAACAGAAAATCTTTATTTGTGGCTGATTTTTTATCATAAAAACCTTTTAATTTTTTCCATAAATCATATGCCGAAGTTTCAATAGTAATATGATGAAACACACTATTATCAGTCCATTGATAGATAACACCAACGGCTTTTCGATTAAGTCTTTTCCATTCTTCATCTTTCATACCCTCAAGTTTGCTACTATTACCCTCAATGGGTCTATACAAATCTTTACAAAAGAATAGGTTCTCTATTTTAGTTTTCAAAGTTACCCAATTACTTCCATTAAAACTACTTGTACGACCCACATTCTCCTCCATTGATTTATACAAATAAATAAATCTAAATAAATCGTAAGTTCTGATACTTGTTGTTAGGAAAAATAGATGATTTCCTACAAGTAAATCAATTAAAAGAAACAAAAATAATGCAAAAAAATTAAATCGACGACACAAGAATTTTTACGTGGTTCCCTCAATGTGAGATATGTCTACAGGACCGAAATTTGATTTTACTATCAACCAAGAATTTTCAAACGATTACAAACGAGACATGAATGGTCTCACAAACCACTCTTAGGTGAATTCCAAATAATCACAAATAAATAGAAAAAATACCTTACCAAATAGACGAACAAATTATCTTCGAAACAGAGTATAAAAGACCATAAATTTGAATCAAACTAGCATCCACTAGCACTGCAGAGTACAACTGAAATTAATCCTTCGAAGTTGAACTCCACCAAATTGAATAAATCCAAAAACACACACACAGCAGCTTTGTATATTACCGAATTGAACTTCGCAGCAAGCTTTATCTCACCAAAATTGATTACCAAGCACACACCATCGAAAGATGTACATCAATTGCAGCACCATGCAAATTAAACAAGACAAAAAAGATATTGTTGATTCTTGAAATTTTTATCAAAATTTTAATTGTTACCAAATAGATTAAAAATACTATTGGATCTCTACAAGTTAGATATAATATATATATAAAAAAATATATTATAATCAACACTAAACTAAATTAAAATTCTTTTAATAAACAAATTAGGTCTCATATTCCACCTAACATGATTTAAGTCTTTAAGTTTGTATAATGGATAGAATCTATAATTTTAAAAATGACAATATTATCACATCTGTTATTATATTAATTGATATAATAATTAATACATACAGTATCACTATAAGCTTTTAAAATAATATAATAAAGTGTTATTAAATAAATGATATGCAATATTAAAACCACCTACTAGTTTTGTTTTTATAATAAAAAAATAGTTAAATCATGAAAAAGCGTCAAGAATGTTATCTCAAAAAAGTAGTGTATAGTCTATATACAATTATTGTAAAGTGTGCAAATTTTATCCCACATTTTGAAACAGATGGAAAATTGATAAGAGTTTTATCCCACAAACAAATCACAACCATACACAGTATATATATATATTTAGAACAGTTAAACACAGATATATTAAAATAAAATAAAGTGAGACTTATTTATAAGTCTTTTTTAAGACACTTATGGTAGGTTAAGTCTTGTGTAATTTCTTATAGAGTCTCAAGTCCTATTTAGATAAGAATGTATTCCACAAGATCCTACATAAACGTAATGTAACGTGACACTTACATAAACGTAACGTAACGGGACACCTACATAAACGTAACGTAACGTAACGTGACATCTATATAAACGTAACGTAATGTGACACCTACATAAACGTAACATAACGTGTAACGTTACGTTTTGCAAACTTAATGAGTTTTTATTTTTTAAAATTGAATGCAAAAATATTGTTGGTTTATGTTAGTGTCACGTTACGTTTCATATAAATATGATCTATGGTAACATTCAATTTCCTATATCGGTGTCACGTTACGTTTATGTAGGTATCACGTTACGTTACGTTTATGTAGATATGATCTATGGTAACATGCAATTTCTTATATAGGAAATTGCATGTTACCATAGATCATAGGTGTCACGTTACGTTTATGTAGGTGTCACGTTACGTTACGTTTATATAGATATGATCTATAGTAACATTCAATTTCCTATATATGATTTTACTATTATTCATGATATTAACAATTAATATTGAAGGTAAATGTGTCAATAAACTTCTCATAAGACTTATGAGAACATAAATTTTTTAGTAAGACCATATGTAGCATAAGCCTCCCTGATAGGATTTATAAATAATTTTCCTTAAAAGGAATAAAATGTACAAATAAGAACAACAAGAAGGTCCGAAGGACTAAACAAGAACCCTGACACAAACCATAAACAATAAAATACAAAAATTACCAAAAAGAGTCACAGTATAAAGAAAATCGCCAATCTTCTCACATATGTGGTTTGAAAAAAAAAAAGATCTAATCAAAATCATATCTGAAACAAAATATAACCCAGACCCACCAACGCCATTGTTGTATGTTCTTGAGGAGGTTTATAAATTAAAAAAATTATCATTCACACAGGAAACGTATGTTCTTGAGGAGGTTTAAAAAAAAAAAAAAAAAAAAATGAGACTACGTTTTTCACTAAAAAAGCGTCTAACAAGGAAAAATCCTTTTAAAAAAGGGGTAGGTGTTGAAAATTTGCATGAAGGAGGTCAAAGGCGAGCTTCGTCGTCTTGTATCTGGTAAAGCAAAAGTCGTAACGGATAGTGACAACACATCACAAACACAACACGCAATACACATTTCATTCGTGTAACCCCTCGCACAAGTAGCAAAGATTATTGGCCTGTGTGTCACCCATCAAGCCTCCCTAAATTGGTTGATTATCTCACGGTTTGAAATTGACATCTGTCGGTAAGGCTTATCAATTGGCCCGCGGCTAGGCAAGCCCAATTAAGGCTGGACTTGGGCTCGATCTTGGTGTTCAATCCTGGCCTGCGAGCTCATAAAACAAAAAAATGAAGAAAAAAAAAAAAGCCTTAAATTAATTTTGAATATCGATCCTTTAGGCTTAACTTGTGAGCTCATTTGGGCCAATTCCTTCCTGGAAAACACAGAATGCAAATGCTTAATTAATGCTTGAATATGAGAAGCATCATTTCAAGCATGTCATCAACGTAGACGTAGACGAGAAGAATGGTAAATAGTAGTTTCAGTTTTCTGCATAAAGAATTATTCAAACTATTCATCATACAAATAACCATTCAGTTTTCTGACATGTATGTGAGTTAGTCATCTCTTTGCTGATTTCAGAAATAGCCCATCAATCATGACCGAACATTAACATCAAGAAAGCTAATCAACAGTAAATGAAAATATAGAAAACAAAGTGGTGATTTGGGAACCTAAAATAAAACTGCGTTTTGTGCAGCTCAAAAACGTAGCACGTAGCAGCGGAAAAGGCAGGCTGCTCATTTGGGAAGATCATAAAACGCAGGTTGTAAAATTACAAGACTGCCCTCCATGTTTATAAGTTGAGGGTAAATTTCTTAATTTGGATTGGGATATTTTAGTCATTTTATTATGATTTGACATTATAGAGTGTTTTGGAAAGTTGGTAAAGCCTTCGTTTAGAAAGTGAGTTGGCTTTTTGACTTTTTTGACTTTTTTTGTAAGAAAAGAGTGTAATAATTATGAGTTGAATGTGATGTTTTCTTTGTTGTAGCTAAAGTAGCCTGTTTTGTCTTTTGTGACTAAAATAGCCACAAAAACTCTTGCCAAACAGAGCCAAAAAGTTAGTTTTTTTGACTTTTTTAGTCTATTTTGTCTTTTTGTAGATAAAAAATATGAGAGGTGATGTGATCCAAAATTGGTAAAAAGCTAAAAGCTGGCTTTTTTGGCCCTTCCCAAAAGACCCCTATAAATAAATATTACCCCAAAAAGCCAATAAGTAACTTTTTATCAACTTCTCAAATCACTTTCTAAAAAAGTCAAAAAGCTTGTTAAAAAGTCAAAAGTTAACTTTTTACCAATTTTTCAAAACACCCCAAAATATGCAAATCCTAGGAAGTAAAAAAAGCAGAGACTACACTAATAGGAAATTTAAAGGAAATTTCATGACATTATTTTCTAGGTGCAACTTTATTCAAATACTCTAACCACTACCGAGGATGAAGAAAAACCTCACCGGTCATCAACAACTTCGAAATTCCTCTAATACATCTACAAGCTAGCTGATCAGGTCATCAAATACAAGATAGACATGCTATTTTATCATATGTATCAACTTATAAAGCTCAAGGCATGACCAGCACTACAGCTCCGAAGCTGCTTCCTTATCCAAAAACCAAGTCAGCTCACCTTCGGGTGAAACCATTTGAACGGGAAGCAAATCAGAATTCTGACTATTACCCAATGCCACGTTCACTGCATGGGCTTCACCGGCCCCTGCTACCACAAGTGCAGTATTTGCAGAGGAGTTGATTACCGGGAAGGTGAAAGTAATCCTCTCAGGAGGTTGTTTTGGTGAGTCCTTGATAAATGTCACCCACTTCTTGTTCTCTTGGACCAGAGGATGCCCGGGAAATAGCGAAGCCACATGTCCATCTGGGCCCATTCCCAGTAGCATGAGATCAAATTTTGGAAACCCTGTAGCCTGAGACAAATCTATTGTGCTTGTCTGGACCAAATGTTTAAGACAAGTCTCATAGTCATCAGCTGCACCCTCTGCCGATAGTGCATCATTGATTGCATATACATTCCCAGCAGGTATTGATACCTGCCAAAGTCCCGGAAAGAGGAGAAGAGTTTACATTACTGAAAGTATTGAAGAATGGCATTTAGTAGTGTCATAAGTGGACTAACCATAAAAGGGTAGTATGGTCTCACCAGTATCTTAGATTTCAGTTTTTTGTAGTCATTATGGACAAGTAAAAACTAGATACAGAAGAAAGTAAGCTATAAAAAGA
Organism: Camellia japonica; assembly: GCA_030407325.1. Lineage (NCBI taxonomy): Eukaryota > Viridiplantae > Streptophyta > Magnoliopsida > Ericales > Theaceae > Camellia > Camellia japonica. The sequence goes on along the minus strand of JAPPVO010000002.1, from coordinate 112,866,759 downwards.
GAAAAAGGAAAAAAAAAAGAACACAACGACTGCACAACTTCTGAGCAGTATATCTTTTGCCGAATACTGATACTCCAATTTTAGTGATCTGTACTCAAAAGTAAAACATCAATTTTTTTTATTTTTTATTTTGGTTCTTTTGGGCTCTGGGAAATACATCAGTAGGTTGTAAGTTAGTGGGGGGAAGGGATGGGTTTGTCGGGGATTGAACCCACGACGAAGGTGACGAAATCATAAGGTCAGTAGCTACACTTCACTGCCCCCACATTGATACCAACAGTCATTGAGTTTCTGGGTTTTGGTATATCAGATTACTGATATTTATGCGGACCAGAAACTGCAGTGATGGCAGCCGTTTGCAATAAAGATGATGGTTGGCAATTTTTTGATTGTTTGTCAAAATCAGATGAGAGAGAGAGAGAGAGAGAGAGAGAGAGAGAATGGTGGTTTATGGAAGGCTTGGCAGCATGCTGTTGGTAGAGAAACAAATGGTGACAAAGTGATGGTAAGTTGGTGGCTGAAAGGTCCCTGTCTCACGGTGTTGCTTAAGGAACAATGGGGAGAGGGAATGTTAGGAAAAAAAAATTGTGCAAAAGTTTGTGTTTAGCCAATCAAAAGACAGCCACCTATGTGCAAACATTGGTGTAGTGTAGGATTATTTTTCATTGTTTTACTTTTCCAATTGGTTTTGGCATCAAATTCCTTACAGTGAGACAGAAACATCAGTCTTACCCTCAGCAAATTCCCTTCAAGAAGGATCGCACAAAGCAAGTCCGATACAACAGCATGTTTATCTTGTATTTGATACAACAGCATGTTTCTCTCTCTCTCTCTCTCTCTCTCTCTCTCTCTCACACACACACACACACACACACACAGGGATTTGAAGCCTGCTCCTCGTCTTTGGGGTTAGTAGAAGATACCATTCAAACTAATGGCATGTTGGTGAGATCTCAGTGAGAAAAATAGAGGGCTTTGTTTCTTCAATATCAAACCAAAACAAAACAAAACAAAACTGACAGCTTTGATTTCAAACTCTTACATGAATTGATTTTCCATTAAATTAACTTAAACATAAATCATAGAACGGTTAGATATTATAACATTAGAGATAAACTACTAGAGGCAATCAGGCAAAAAATAGAAACCTTAAGCTTTCGGTGTCACCAAAAAGCATTCATATGAACATGACGGTGGGTCTCCTCTTGCCTGATGTCTAGAACAAAGAGTGATGACAATAATTGCCATGGCAATCAGACAAGTAAAAAAGAAATCATATAGGCATAATTGTTATTCCAGTGCTGTTGCCTGTTGGATGGACAGCAAATTCAGGCTGAAGATTGTGGAAGGGTGTAAGAGACAGACATGGTCATGTTTGTTAAGATGGATTGGATTAGATAGATTGGCATGCTTAGTACTATTAGTCCTAGGATTATTAATCTTTTTGGATTGTATATCCTATCCCATGTTTGGATTGGATGAGAAGGGATTGACAAAATTATATCAATTTTGAAATTTCATTAATTGGTCCGATCCGACCTCCTTAGTCTCCTATTTTGTATCCCACCTCACTCTTGCGATTCAATAGTCCCCATATGAGGTATACTATGTCCTGATGGACAATTAGTCCAGATCCTAATTTTCTTTGCCAAACGTCAAATTATAGATTTTGTGGGATTGTTAATCTAATCCCAAGAAGATCATGCCATCCAAACAAACATGATCAACATCGCCTATTTTCTTTAAATGAATACCAGTGACACTTCATTTGAAGATTGAATTTTTCTTTCAAAAATATTTTTCTATAAAGAAAAATCCATCTTTAGCAATGTTCGCATCCTTCTTATAATTCAGTTTTTCTTTTTTCTCTTTTTTATTTTTTATTGTTTTTTTATTTTTTTATTTTTTGGGTAGAAAAGACATGAAGTTGAAATTAATGACCTTCACACAAGATTTAGAAACTGAACAAGTCATAATTCAACACCAACTTAAGCATTTGCTCCAAACCAATAAAGAAGGTTCACAATTTGACAAATACAAACTCAAAAGATACGTCTATGCACAAACAAACAAAAATGCTTATTGGCACATATCAATCAATTGACTTCATTCAACATTTCCAAATGCCAATACTTAGAAAGTACAAATAAAAAAATAGCACAATTCAGGCTATAGAGCTATCTTGTTAACGTTAGGTAGAAACAGGTGTTGGAGCATATATACCTTAGATAGAAAACCATCGTAGGCGAGCTTGTAATTGCTATCTTCGTGATCCTTAGGAACCACTCTCTCATCCACCCAAAATATATGCCATTTCGACCACTCCACCGAATCAATGTACGGAGGTTCTAGTAATTTCCTGAATTATCAATTATTTTCTACGACAATTACAATCTCGTATTCCAATTTCCCACCTTTTTTCTCAGAAACCAAACAGAAAAAAAAAAAAAAAATCAAAAATAAAATAAAATAAAAATTGTCACCTGAGCCATTCGATGAGAGAACCTCCAGACAAAACGACAGTGAAAGCAGCTTTTTGTTTGGAAATCTTATCAGATAGATCGGCGGTGTATTTGGCCAAAGACACCGCTAGGGCTTCCTCGGAATCGAACACTTGTACCTTCCCTTTGGCTTTCTCAGTCGCTATTTCAGCCATAATTTGATGACTTTGCTTTGCACACTCAAATTTCTTCTTTGGATTCACGCCCAATTCAGAGAGCCTGCTCGGTCTTATAGCAAGCGAGGGGCTCGTTGGGGAAGACGGATTGCCAGATTGATGATGGTATGGAATGTACGGCGCCGATAGACGAATGGACGGGAGGCTAGTGCGGTGTGCGTAGCTTAGCACTCAATGTGGCGAGGAGGCCATACTTAAAAAAAAAAAAAAAAAAAAGAAAACAAAATTAGCCTGTGTTTAGTTTCAAAGTGTGATTGCACTCTTTGGTTTCAGGATGTTATTTGTTTGCAGTTTTTAAAAATTAATTTTATATTTACTTTTTAAAATATGCTTATTCGGTCATCTTTTTAGATATTCTTTTGAATATTTGATTGGTTAACCGAAACAGTATTCGAATTTTTTTTGTACCTATTATTTTTATATTTTAAATAATTTTTTTTATAAATTTTGAATAAAATTTTAGATTGTGTGTTTGATTATGAGTTGTAAATTTTAGAATCACATATCGGCCCTGTTTGGTAGGGTTTATTTCCAGCTTATTTGAGTTTTTAGCTTAATTTAAGCTATTTTGATATGTTTGGTTCAGCTTAGCAATACAGTTTATAACTTTTTGTAAGTCAAAAATCAACTTATTCTTTGAGTGGGGGAGGAGAAACTTAATTTATAAGTCAAAAATCAGCTTATGTTCACAGCTATAAGTTATAAGCTGTTAGACTATAAGTTGTAATCACTTTCCCACAACTCTACCAAATGGGATCATCATATGGCACATCACTCAATTCAAACTCAATTTAAAACTCTTTTTAAAACTCATAACTAAATAAATTTTTTATACTCAAATCATAATTCCAAAACTCATAAACTCAAAATATAATTTTATTGTCAAATCGTAATTTTAAAACTCTACAAACGCAATCTTAATTTCACTTGAATTAATTATCCACCTCACAAAAAATAAAATAAAATTACAACAACAACAACAACACCACCCAAAAAAAAAAAAAAATCACATGATTTGATCCCTATAACAAGTTAAATTTTAAAATTTTAATTTTAATTTTTTTTTCCAATTTAAATTATTTATCTATTTTTATTAATAAAATCGATAGAAAAAAAATGATATTTTAATATTAAACTTAAGCCTTATTTTGACAATTAGGAAAAAAAATTAATTTATTGGCTTATTTAGGTTACATTATGTCCCTACTTTTCTAAATATTTTTTAAAAAATCAAAAAAATCAGATTTTTTCAGGATCAAACTCTCCATGAGATTCCTAATTGTATTACTTATAACTTCCTTGCTCGTAAACAAAGCGGATTCGGAATTGCCTTTCATTCCAAGGTATAATCTGTATTCGTGCGTTTCATATCTGCGCGAAGTTCGCTCTTAGAAATATAACCATCATTGCCGCCTCATGTCAATCCCATGAGCCTCTTATCCATTCTCATTCAATCACGACGGGGGAGCAAGTCAAAATAGAAAAATTCACATTGAGTTTAGGGATAATCAGGCTCGAACTGATGACTTCTAACACGTCAAGGTGACACTCTATTGAATCGCTTTTGCTTTCTTTTCCTCTGGCTACTAAGATGTTTCAGTTCGCCAAGTTGTCTCTTGTCTACCCATGGATTCAGCAACAATTCAAAAGGTCCCAAGATAGACTGAAAAATATGTTTGGTTTGAATTTGAGAGATGAGTTTTAGAAAAAAAATTTCCAAAAATTGTTTGGGTTGAGATTTTTCTTAAAAAATTTCCAAAATCACTTTCTCTTTCTTACACATCAATCAATCACTTTTTCTCTCTCCTCTCTCCTTCTCAATCACTTTTTCTTTCACATACATCTACTAAATTTTTCCAAAATATCAAATCATCCCAAACTCCCACAAAAAATTTATCTCTCAAAATATACAACCAAACAAACCAAAAAAATTTCTAAAACAACTCTTCCAAATTTTTTTCAAAAACAACTCTCCCAAAAACAAACCAAACAAGCCCAATATTTTAGACATTTTATGTATACATATATTGAATTTAATAACTAAATTTTTTTGTCAGTTTTACTTAATAAAAATAGACGAATGACTTAGATAAAAAACAAATCAAAAGATTAAAATTTAAATTGATAAAATTAAAAATTAAAAATTTATTTGTTAGAATACAAGTTTAAATTTTGAGATTTTTCTTTTTCTTTAATTGTCCCAAAAAACAATTACCCATCTCGAATCAAATCACTGTCCATCCTCTCTTTTCATCAATTTTGGTGGGAAAAAAACAATCAACTCCCATCTTTCATCTTTTAACAATTGCATCAAACTTAAATAAAAAAGACATGTTAAAAATTTGATAAAAAATCTAGTCCATTATTGATTTGATGTTGATTTAATATAAATTTGATCAAATGATTAGACTTTATTTTTATCAAAATTTTTATTAAATTTAAATTTGATTAAGGATATGCTATATGAATATACTTTTTGATTTTTTGACTAAAAAAATAAAGAAAAAATATGTATATACAGAATAATTTTTTTGACTTTTTAAAAAAATATATGTAATAAAATATTATAATAAAATCAAAATAATCATTCTACCTTTATTGACTTTTTAACTTTTGGCTAATTAAATTTAAAGTCCTCTCCAAACTTCCCACAAACTTTTCCAAATAATATGAACTTTTTAACTTCTTTTTTTTTTTTTAATAACTTTTTAATTTTAATAAATTATGCAAACCAAGCCTCTCAGAGTTGACAGCCACTTTCAACCATTACTTTTCACCATCAACAGCCAATTCTGATCACTACTTCTTGTGGGCTAATCTTCTCACTTTGTTTTCTAAACTTTTTATTTTTTTATTCTTTAAACACATCTGTGTGTCTAACATATTTTCATTTTCATTTATTTTTGAAAAAATAAATGTTTAAGTTTCTTTTTTTTTTTTTGGTCTGCAACTTATAGCCTTTATTTTAGAAGTTTATGTTAGACTATTTCATATAATTTTTATTTATAATTTATTAAATATAAAATTTTTAATAAATTTTAAAAAAAGATTATTTAAAAATTGGTGACAGAGTTGTGTTGCTAATTTATTATTATTATCAATTTTTAACTTATAAATTTGCAATAAACAAGTCAATTTTTGTAAATGAAAAGCAATAAATTATAAACATTACCTTACCTAAACTTTTTTTACTTTTTTATTTTTTATTTTTATGTCTTTCTTGAATTGTTTTCAACTTTGACTCAATATTTTTTTTTTAAGTTTTACTTTTTAAGTTACCTTGACTAATTATTCTAAAAAACTAAATTATGTCAATTTTGAAGAATGTACAAAAGAAAATAAGCTAAAATTTATCAAATAAATTACATTAATAGTCTCTATATTTTGGTTCTTTTATCATTTGGTTCTTGTAATTATTAATTTAATTTAATTAATTACAATTATTAATTATTTTTAATGAAAAAATACACACGTAACTGTTCAGAGAGCCTGTTCTCTCTGATAGCAAGCGAGGGGGTTGGAGAAAACGGATTGCGAGATTGATGATGGAATGTACGGCAGCAATAGGACGGGCGGTGTGCGTAGGTTAGCACTGAAAGTGTGTGGCGAGAGGCCATACTTTAAAAAAAATTAATTTCACTTGAATTAATTACCCACCTCACCAAAAATAAAATTTAAAAAAAAAAAAAATCATATGATTTGACCCTTATAACAAGTTAAATTTAAAATTTTTATTTTATTAATTTAAATTTTAAATATTTTTTAATTTAAATTATTTGTCTATTTTTATTAGTAAAATTGATAATAAAAAAAATAATATTTTAATCATTAAATTTAATGAAAATGAGTATTTTAGACATTTTATTTATATTTATATTGAATTTAATGACTAAAATACTCTCTTTTTTTTTTGTCAATTTTACTTAATAAAAATAGATGAATGACTTAAATTAAAAATAAATTAAAAGATTAATATTTAAATTGATAAAATTAAAAATTTAGGATTTATTTATTAGAGATTTAGGATTCGTTTGGCATTGGCTTTTTTAGCCAACTTTTTTGTATTAGGACTTTTTTAGTCTCGTTTGATTTTTGTTTTGGGATTTTTTTACTTTTGTGAGAAAAAAAGTGTAATGATTATGAGTAAAAAGTAATATTTTATTCTATTGACTTATATAACATATTTTATCTTTTTGTGATTATTTAACTCCAAAATGTTAGCCAAATCATAGCTCAAACTTTGAGATTTTTTTTATAATTTCCCAAAAAATAATTACCCATCTCAAATCAAATCACTATCTTTGCCCATTCTCACTTTTTATTAATTTTGGTTAAAAAAAAGCCAAACGCCAATCCTTCATCTTTAACAATTTCATCAAATTTAAGTATTAAAAAAAAAAGGCTTGTTGAAAATATAGTGAAACATTTGGTTCATCATTGATTTGATGAAAAATTTATTTCTCTTTTGATTTAATATAAGTTTAATAAAAAGATTACACCTTATTTTCAACAAAATTTTCATTAAAAATTTAATGAAAATTTAATAAAAATTGAAGATACTCAATAGCTACCATATCTCAATGATCATTTTCAACTACTATTTTGACCATCAATAACCAATTATGACTACTACTTCTTCTGGGATAAGAGTATCCACAATGGGATAGCTAAAATTATTTTTTAAATGTGTGTTATATGACAAAAAGTGATAAAAGTGGGGGCCCAAAAATATGTGTTAAGGTATGCTAAGAGTTTGTTAATTTTAAAGAGTAAGTGATGGTGCAATAGATGTGTTAAGGTGTGTGTTAAGTGTATATATATATATATATATAAATAATAAATAAAATAGTATAAATAATATGTGTATTATATATATAAATAATAAATAATATGTGTTAAAGGTGTGTGCATTATATATATAAATAATATGTGTTAAGGTGTAATGGATGAAGAGCATAATTGAGCAGGTTGTCCCCTGGGTCAACCGGCCAGTTGACCGGTCAAAGACAAATTTTTTTTTTTTTTTTTTGGCGAAGGTTTAGGACGTCCGGGGGATGACTGGCCGGACATCCGGTTGGACGACCCCAAGGCATTTTCCCACGTCCCCTTCTCCCTCTCCCCCTCTCTCTCTCGCTGGTTAAAAAGCTAGTCATAGTTAACAAATAAGTTAACAACTGACACTAACAAAATCCACTAACACACTACTTAACACTTCTATTGTGAGATCCAAACATTATTGTAGCTAGCTAAAATTTAGCTACTTACACTAACACAATCACTAGCGTTCTATTGTGGATTCTCTAACTTTCTCACTTGTTTTCAGAACTTTTTATTTTTTATTTTTTAAACACATTGGTGTATCCAACATATTTTCATTTTCATTTTTTTTCAAAAATAAATGTTTACGTTTTTGGTTGTCTAGTGCAACTTATAGCCTTTTATTTTAGAAATTTATGCTAGATTGTTTAATGTAGCTTCTATTTATAATTTATTAATAAAAGCTTAAGTAAATTAAAAAAAAAATGATTATTTAGAAATTGGTGAGGGAGCTGTGTTGCTAGATTTCTTTTTTATTATCAATATTGAGCTTATAAATTTGCACTAAACAAGGCAATCTATATATATATATATATCTATACTATATATTAAGCAAAATGAAATTTTTAACCCCAAGTCTTGTGGGAGCTCCAATCTCCTAATTTAAATTTTCTAATTTTTTGATTTAAAAAAAAGAAAAAACCTTAACATTTATTAACTTCTCCCAATCCCCAAGTCTTACCCTCATAATAACACTTTAATACATTAAGAACAAGCATAAAAAAAAATTCTTTGAAATCCAACACATGAATTCCTTGAAAAGTCCAAACACATATGATTATTATCCCTCATAATAACACTTTAATGCATTAAGAACAAGTATAAAAAAAATTTCTTGAAAAATTCAATACATATGACTATTATCAAAATATTAAACTTTAATATAATATAATAAAAAAAAGAAGACATTTAATTCCTTGAAAAGTCCAACACATATGATTATTATCAAAATATTAAACTTTAATATAATAAAAAAAAGGAAAAAAAGAAGACATTTAAAAAAAAAACATTTAAAAATCGCAATTCACATATATAGATAATTGTAAATATATTAAAAAAAAAGGGGATTTCTAAACCCCAAGCCTTGTGGGAGCTCCAATCTCTCAATCTTAATTTTCTAAATTTTTGATTTAAAAAAAAAAATCAGCATTTATTGATTTGGTCAAAATCCTCTGATCAGTATTTATTAACTTTTTTCAATTCACATACCTACATTTATTGATTTGGTCAAAAGCCCTGATTAACATTTAAAATCCACTCATACAAATAATTATAAATACAGCTCGTGCATAGTTACTGCAGTAGCTTTTTTAATTTCTCCTGTACACTATGGTTAGTGATAAGATTGTTAAATTATTTTTATAAAAAATCTTAAAAAACATAATTTATATATTAAAAAAAATTAAAACAAATATAAATATCTATAATTATCCCGTATATAGCACGGGTGATAGGCTATCTATATATACTATATATTAAGCAAAAGGGAGTTTTTAACCCCAAGTCTTGTGAGAGCTCCAATCTCCCAATCTAAATTTCCTGTTTTTTGATTTTAAAAAAAAAAAATCTTAGCATTTATTAACTTCTCCCAACTCCCAAGTCTTACCCTCATAATAACACTTTAATGTATTAAGAATATCCAATCTCCCAATCTAAATTTCTTGATTTTTTAATTTAAAAAAAAAATCTTAGTATTTATTAACTTCTCCCAACTCTCAAGTCTTACCATCATAATAACATTTTAATGCATTAAGAACAAGCATAAAAAAATTCTTTGAAATCCAACACATGAATTCTTTGAAAAGTCCCAACACATATGATTACTATCCTCATAATAACACTTTTTTGAAAAGTCCAACACATATGATTATTATCAAAATATTAAACTTTAATATAATATATAATAAAAAAAAAAGATATTTAATTCATTGAAAAATCCAACACATATGATTATTATCAAAATATTAAACTTTAATATAATATAAAAAAGGAAAAAAAAGAAGACATTTAAAAAAAAAAAATATTTAAAAATCACAGTTCACATATATAGATAATTGTAAATACAATAAAATAGGAGGGCATTCATGTCTACACGTTTTTTTTATAAGATCTTCTCCATTATAATAAGACTAGCCTATCATCCGTGCTATGCACGGGATAATTATAGATATTTATATTTGTTTTAGATTTTTTTTATAAAAATAATTTAACAATCTTATCACTAATTATAGTGTATGGGAGAAGTTGAAAAGAGTATTACAGTAACTATACACGGGTTATATATATAATTATTTGTATGACGGGATTTTAAATACTGATTAGGAAATTTTGACCAAATCAATAAATGCAGGCATGTGAAAAGACACGTGGATTAGAAAAAGTTAATAAATGCTGATCAGGGAATTTTGACCAAATCAATAAATGCTGAGATTTTTTTTTAAATAAAAAATTTAGAAAATTCAGATTGAAATATTAGAATTCCCACAAGGCTTGGGGGTTAGAAATCCCTTTTTCCTTAATATATACTAGCATATCACCCGTGCTATGCACGGATTGTATTTACAATTATCTATATATGTGAATTGTGATTTTTAAATGTTTTTTTTTTAAATGTCTTTTTTTTTTTTTTCCTTTTTTATATTATATTAAAGTTTAATATTTTGATAATAATCATATGTGTTGGACTTTTCAATGAACTAAATGTATTTTTTATTATTATTATATTATATTAAAGTTTAATATTTTGATAATAATCATATGTGTTGGACTTTTCAAGAAATTTTTTTTATGCTTGTTCTTAATGCATTAAAGTGTTATTATGAGGGATAATAATCATATGTGTTGGGGCTTTTCAATGAATTCATGTGTTGGGACTTTTCGAGAAATTCATGTGTTGGATTTCAAAGAATTTATTTTATGCTTGTTCTTAATGCATTAAAGTGTTATTATGAGGGTAAGACTTGGGAGTTGAGAGAAGTTAATAAATGCTAAGATTTTTTTTTTTTAAAATCAAAAAATCAGAAAATTTAGATTGAGAGATTGGAGCTTTCACAACGCTTGGGGTTAGAAACCCCCTTTTGCTTAATATATAGTATAGACTAGTATATCACCCGTGCTATGCACGGATTGTGTTTACAATTATCTATAGATGTGAATTGTGATTAAATTTTTTTTTAAATGTCTTTTTTTTATATTATATTAAAGTTTAATATTTTGATAATAATCATATGTGTTGGACTTTTTAAGGAATTAAATGTCTTTTTTTTATTATATTATATTAAAGTTTAATATTTTAATAATAATCATATATGTTGGACTTTTCAAGAAATTTTTTTTATGCTTGTTCTTAATGCATTAAAGTGTTATTATGAGGATAATAATTATATGTGTTGAAACTTTTCAAGGAATTCATATGTGTTGGATTTCAAAGAATTTTTTTTATGCTTGTTCTTAATGCATTAAAGTGTTATTATGAGGGTAAGACTTGGGAGTTGGAAGAAGTTAATAAATGTTAAGATTTTTTTTTTTAAAAAATCAAAAAATCAAGAAATTTAGATTGGGAGATTGGAGCTCCCACAAAACTTGGGGTTAAAAACCCCCTTTTGCTTAATATATAGTATGGATAGATAGATTGCGATTTTTAATTATTTTTTTTAAATGTCTTCTTTTTTTCTTTTTTTATATTATATTAAAGTTTAATATTTTGATAATAATCATATGTATTGGACTTTTCAAGAAATTAAATGTCTTCTTTTTTTATTATATTATATTAAAGTTTAAAATTTTGATAATAATCATATGTGTTAGACTTTTTAAGAAATTTTTTTTTAAACTTGTTCTTAATGCATTAAAGTGTTATTATGAGGGATAATAATCATATGTGTTGGGACTTTTCAAGAAATTCATATGTGTTGGATTTCAAAAATTTTTTATTTATACTTGTTCTTAATGCATTAAAGTGTTATTATGAGGGTAAGACTTTGGGGTTGGGAGAAGTTAATAAATACTAAGGTTTTTTTTTTTTTTAAAATCAAGAAATTTAGATTGGAAAATTGGAGCTCCCACAAGGCTTGGGGGTTAGAAACCCCCTTTTCCTTAATATATACTAGCCTATCACCCGTGCTATGCACGGAATAATTATTGATATTTGTATTTGTTTTAGATTTTTTTTTAATATATAAATTATGTTTTTTAAGATTTTTTATAAAAATAATTTAACAATTTTATCACTAATCATAGTGTATGGGAGAAATTGAAAAGGGTACTGCAATAACTGTGCATGGATTGTATCTATAATTATTTGTATGAGGGGGTTTTAAATACTGATAAGGGGATTTTGACCAAATCAATAAATGCAGTCATGTGAAAAGATATGTGGATTGGAAAAAGTTAATAAACGTTGATCGGGAGATTTTGACCAAATCAATAAATGTTGAGGTTTTTTTTTTTTTTTTAAATCAAAAAATCAAAAAATTTAGATTGGAATGTTGAAATTCCTACAAGGCTTGGGGGTTAAAAATTTCTTTTTCCTTAATATATACTAACCTATCACCCGTGCTTTGCACGAGATAATTATAGATATTTATATTTGTTTTAGATTTTTTTTAACATATAAATTATGTTTTTTATGATTTTTTTATAAAAATAATTTAACAATCTTATCACTAACTATAGTGTATGTGAGAAGTTGAAAAGGGTACTGCAGTAATTATGCACGGGTTGTATCTATAATTATTTGTATGAGGGGATTTTAAATGCTGATCAGTAGATTTTGACCAAATCAATAAATGTAGTTTTGTGGAAAGACATGTGGATTGGAAAAAGTTAATAAATGCTGATCAGGAGATTTTGACCAAATCAATAAATGCTGAGTTTTTTTTTTTTTGAATAAAAAATTTAGAAAATTTAGATTGGGAGATTGGAGCTCCCATGCACGGATTGTGTTTACAATTATCTATATATGTGAATTGTGATTTTTAAATTTTTTTTTATAAATATTTTCTTTTTTTCCTTTTTTATATTATATTAAAGTTTAATATTTTGATAATAATAATATGTGTTGGACTTTTCAAAAAATTAAATGTCTTTTTTTTATTATATTATATTAAAGTTTAATATTTTGATAATAATCATATGTGTTGGACTTTTTAAGAATTTTTTTTATGCTTGTTTTTAATACATTAAAGTGTTATTATAAGGGATAATAATCATATGTGTTGCGACTTTTCAATGAATTGAATGTGTTGGATTTCAAAGAATTTTTTTTTATAGTTGTTTTTAATGCATTAAAGTGTTAGTATGAGGATAAGACTTGGGAGTTGAGAGAAGCTAATAAATACTAAGATTTTTTTTTTTAAAATCAAAAAATCAGGAAATTTAGATTGGTAGATTGGAGCTCCCACAAGGCTTGGGGTTAAAAACCCCCTTTTGCTTTATATATAGTACTAGCCTATCACTTGTGCTATGCACGGGATAATTATAGATATTTATATTTGTTTTAGATTTTTTTTAATATATAAATTATGTTTTTTAAGATTTTATAAAAATAATTTAACAATCTTATCACTAACCATAGTGTATGAGAGAAGTTGAAAAGGGTATTGCAGTAACTATACACAGATTGTATCTATAATTATTTGTATGAGAGGATTTTAAATGCTGATCAGGGGATTTGATCAAATCAATAAATGCAGGCATATGGAAAGACATGTGGATTGAAAAAAGTTAATAAATGCTGATCAGGGAATTTTGACCAAATTAATCAATGCTGAGTTTTTTTTTTTAATAAAAAATTTAGAAAATTCAGATTGGAATATTGAAACTCCAACAGGCCTTGGGGTTAAAAATCCCATTTTGCTTAATATATAGTATAGATATAGATATAGATAGATGTAGATATAGATATAGATAATATAATATAGATAGATAGATGTGTTGAAATTTTCAAGGAATTTTGTTTATGCTGGTTTTTAATGCATTAAAGTTTAATTATGAGGGAGTTTTGACCAAATCTCCCAAAAGGCATAGGGATTGGGAGAAATTAACAAATGCTGAGTTTTTTTTTTTTAAATCAAAAAATTAGAAAATTAGGATTAGGATATTGGAGCTCCCACAATGCTTGTAGGTTAAAAATCTCATTTTTCTTAGATAATTGTGTTTACAATTATCTATATATGTGAATTGCATATATGTGAATTGCGATTTTTAAATGTCTTCTTCTTTTTTTTTTTTTCTTTTTTTAAATGTTTTCTTTTTTTCCTTTTTTATATTATATTAAAGTTTAATATTTTAATAATAATCATATGTGTTAGACTTTTCAAAGAATTAAATGTCTTTTTTTATTATTATATTATATTAAAGTTTAATATTTTGATAATAATCATATGTGTTAGACTTTTTAAGAAATTTTTTTTATGCTTGCTCTTAATGCATTAAAGTGTTATTATAAGGGATATAATTATATGTGCTGAGACTTTTCAAGGAATTCATGTGTTAGATTTTAAAGAATTTTTTTTATGCTTATTCTTAATGCATTAAAGTGTTATTATGAGGGTAAGACTTGGAGGTTGGGAGAAGTTAATAAATGCTAAGTTTTTTTTTTTTTTAAAATCAAAAAATCAGGAAATTTAGATCGGAAGATTGGAGCTCCCACAAGGCTTGGGATTAAAAACTCCTTTTGCTTAATATATAGTATAGATTAGCCTATCACCCGTGCTATGCACGGGATAATTATAGATATTTATATTTGTTTTAATTTTTTTAATATATAAATTATATTTTAAAGATTTTTTATAAAAATAATTTAACAATCTTGTCACTAACCATAGTGTACAGGAGAAATTAAAAAGGCTACTGCAATAACAATGCACGGGATGTATCTATAATTATTTGTATGAGGGGATTTTAAATGTTAATCAGGAATTTTGACCAAATCAATAAATGCAGGCATGTGGATTGGAAAAAGTTAATAAATGCTGATCACGGGATTTTGACCAAATCAATAAATGCTAAGTTTTTTTTTTTTTTTAAATCAAAAATTAAGAAAATTAAGATTGAGAGATTGGAGCTCCCACAAGGTTTGGGGTTTAGAAACCTCATTTTCCTTAATATATTTACAATTATCTATATATGTGAATTGCGATTTTTAAAATTTTTTTTTTTAAATGTCTTCTTTTTTTTCTTTTTTATATTATATTAAAGTTTAATATTTTGATAATAATTATATGTATTGGACTTTTCAAGGAATTAAATGTCTTTTTTTATTATTATATTATATTAAAGTTTAATATTTTGATAATAATCATGTGTGTTGGACTTTTCAAAATTTTTTTTTTTATGCATGTTCTTAATGCATTAAAGTGTTATTATGAGGGATAATAATCATATGTGTTGGGACTTTTTAAGGAATTCATATGTGTTGGATTTGAAAAAAAAAATTTATAGTTGTTCTTAATGCATTAAAGTGTTATTATGAGGGTAAGACTTAGGGGTTGGGAGAAGTTAATAAATGTTAAGATTTTTTTTTTTAAAATCAAAAAATCAAGAAATTAAGATTAAAAAATTGGAGCTCCCACAAGACTTGGGGTTAAAAACCCCATTTTCCTTAATATATAGTACTAGCCTATCACCCGTGCTATGCACGGGATAATTATAGATATTTATATTTGTTTTAAATTTTTTTTAATATATAAATTATGTTTTTGAAGATTTTTTATAAAAATAATTTAACAATCTTATTACTAACCATTATGTATGAGAGAAGTTAAAAAGGGTACTGCAGTAATTATATACGAATTGTATCTATAATTATTTGTATGAAGGAATTTTAAATGCTGATTAGGAGATTTTGACCAAATCAATAACTGCAGGCATGTGGAAAGACATGTGGATTGAAAAGTTAATAAATGCTGATCAGGGAATTTTGACCAAATCAATAAATGCTGAGTTTTTTTTTTAATAAAAAATTTAGAAAATTTAGATTGGGATATTAAAGTTCCCACAGGCCTTGGGAGTTAAAAAACCCCTTTTGCTTAATATATAGTACTAGCATATCACCCGTGCTATGCACGGATTGTGTTTACAATTATTATCTATATATGTGAATTGCGATTTTTAAATGTCTTTTTTTTTTTTTTTTTTTTTAAATGTCTTCTTTTTTTCCTTTTTTATATTATATTAAAGTTTAATATTTTGATGATAATCATATGTGTTAGACTTTTCAAGGAATTAAATGTCTTTTTTTATTATTATATTATATTAAAGTTTAATATTTTGATAATAATCATATGTGTTGGATTTTTTAAGAAATTTAGCATTTATTAACTTTTTTCAATCCACATGTCTTTCCATATGCCTGCATTTATTGATTTGGTCAAAATTCTCTTATCAGCATTTAAAATCTCCTCATACAAATAATGATAGATACAATCCGTGTATAGTTACTGCAGTACCCTTTTCAACTTCTCCCATACACTATGGTTAGTGATAAGATTGTTAAATTATTTTTATAAAAAAATCTTAAAAAACATAATTTATATATTAAAAAAAATCTGAAACAAATATAAATATCTATAATTATCCCATGCATAGCACGGGCGATAGGCTAGTTATCTATATATGTGAATTGCGATTTTTAAATGTCTTTTTTTTTTTTTTTTTTTTTAAATGTCTTCTTTTTTTCCTTTTTTATATTATAGTAAAGTTTAATATTTTGATAATAATCATATGTGTTAGACTTTTCAAGGAATTAAATGTCTTTTTTTTTATTATATTATATTAAAGTTTAATATTTTGATAATAATCATATGTGTTGGACTTTTCAAGAATTTTTTTTTATGCTTATTCTTAATGCATTAAAGTGTTATTATGAGGGATAATAATCATATGTGTTGGACTTTTCAAAGAATTCAAATGTGTTGGATTTCAAAGAATTTTTTTATGCTTGTTCTTAATGCATTAAAGTGTTATTATGAGGGTAAGACTTGGGGGTTGGGAGAAGTTAATAAATGCTAAGATTTTATTTTTTTAAATCAAAAAATTAAGAAATTTAGATTGAGAGATTGAAGCTCCCACAAGACTTGGGATTAAAAACCTCATTTTGCTTAATATATTAAGCAAAAGGGGGTTTTTAACCCCAATGCCTGTGTCTGAATATTCTAAATTTTTTATTAAAAAAAAAAAACTCAGCATTTATTGATTTGGTCAAAATCCCCTTATCAGCATTTATTAACTTTTTTTAATCCACATGTCTTTCCACATACCTACATTTATTGATTTGGTCAAAATCTCCTGATCAACATTTAAAATTCCCTCATACAAATAATTATAAATACAATCTGTATATAGTTACTGCAGTACCCTTTTCAACTTCTCTCATATACTATGGTTAGTGATAAGATTGTTAAATTATTTTTATAAAAAATCTTAAAAAACATAATTTATATATTAAAAAAAATCTAAAACAAATATAAATATCTATAATTATCCTGTGCATAGCACGGGTGATAGGCTAGTCTATACTATATATTAAGCAAAAGGGAACCTCCAAGGCCTATGGAAGCTTCAATATCCCAATCTGAAATTTTTAAATTTTTTATTAAAAAAAAAAAACTCAGCATTTATTAATTTGGTCAAAATCCCCTGATTAACATTTATTAACTTTTTTCAATCCACATATCTTTCCACTTGCCTGCAATTATTGATTTGGTCAAAATCCCCTAATCAGCATTTAAAATCCCCTTATACAAATAATTATAGATACAATTCGTGTATAGTTACTGTAGTACCCTTTTCAACTTCCCCCATACACTATGGTTAGTGATAAGAAAAAAATCTTAAAAAACATAATTTATATATTAAAAAAAATCTAAAACAAGTATAAATATCTATAATTATCCCGTGCATAGCACGGGTGATAGGCTAGTATTATATAAGGAAAATGGAGTTTTTAACTCACAAGTCTTGTGAGAGCTTCAATGTCTAAATCCTAATTTTCTAATTTTTTGAATTTTTTTTTAAAAAAAAAAATCTAAGCATTTATTAATTTATCCCAACTCCCATGCACTTTGGGAGATTTGGTCAAAATCTCTTCATACTATAAGTTTTTTTTGTATTGTCCTTTGTATTCTCGTTTTTTGCACTTAAACCCCCAATATGTTAATTGTTATTTTTTTTTCTAGTCCAATTGTTTGTATATTCAACTTCCGCTAAAATATTGACGATGACTCTCGTTCAACGCAATTAGACATTTTTGAATGTTTTTTTGGGTGAATAACATTTTTGAACGTTGATCATGAGTAAAATCCATTTTTGGTAATCACATTAATGTAATAAATTTGTCTATTAATGTAAAGAAAATATTATAATAATGATTTTTAATTTTTTTCCACATGTCAAAAATAAATTTTTAAACACTAAAATTATTTAAGTGACACCAACAACACGTGCACGCTGAAGCGAAGGGCGAATCAAGGAGGCTGAACGGAGAAGACATCGCGCGAACAATGCCAAGGCCGATCGGAACTGGAGGACATATCGCACGAAGAACGCCAAAGAAGAAAAATGCCTATACCTTTTACAAGGTAAAAAAAACATATAATTGTAAATATAACATTTTTACTTTATAATATTTTATAAATACATAATATATGTTTTGTTTATCAATTATAATATTAACTATCATGTTGATAATACAAGAATGCTGATAGAAGACCTACAACAAACGTATTGTTTATTCAGTGAATGCTTATTATATATGTGTTATTTATTCAGTGAATTTCGAACAAACGTAATAATCTACATGTCTTTTCACATGCCTGCATTTATTGATTTGGTCAAAATTCCCTGATCAGTATTTAAAATCCCCTCATACAAATAATTATAGATACAATTCGTGTATAGTTACTGCAGTACCCTTTTCAACTTCTCCCACACACTATGGTTAGTGATAAGATTGTTAAATTATTTTTATAAAAAATCTTAAAAAACATAATTTATATATTAAAAAAAATTTAAAACAAATATAAATATCTATAATTATCTCGTGTATAGCACGTGCATAGTTACTGCAGTATCCTTTTTAACTTCTCTCATACACTATGGTTAGTGATAAGATTGTTAAATTATTTTTATAAATTTTTTTAAAAACAAAATTTATATATTAAAAAAATCTAAAACAAATATAAATATATATAGATTATCGCGTGCATAGCATGGGTAATAGGCTAGGGGGTTTCTAACTCACAAGTTTTGTGAGAGCTCCAATATTTCAATCCTAATTTTCTAATTTTTTGATTTAGAAAAAAACATTAGCATTTATTGACTTATTCAAACTCACAAACCTTTTTAACTTCTCTCATACTTATTACCAAACCATTTTTAATTTCTCACATACACTATAGTTAATGAAGGGATTGCTAAATTATTTTTATAAAAAATCTAAAAAAAAAAATTTATATATGAAAAAAATATCTAAAACAAATATAAATTCTTATTAAAAAATAACATGTTGCAATTGCGAGAAAAAAGAGAAAACATTATACTATAAAAAATAATTTGTATATTAAAAAAATATCTAAAATAAATATAAATTTTTATTAAAAAATAACATGTTACAATTGCGGGAAAAAAAAAAGAGAAAAAAATGCACTGTAATTAGGAAATTACACACCCTTTTTAAGTCTTCCACTGTAATTTTATTAAAAAATTACACTGCTATCGAAATTGAATATCATTATGGTCACATTGTTTGTCGTCACTGCATACATGATGATACATATATTATAACGAGGTAATTTTCCTCAGGTAAATATTTGCTATGTAAAATAATAATTCAAACTTAACAAGTGTTCTAATTTTCTATTAGGTACAATATTTTCTTTTAACAAATTTTTTTTTTATTAGATATAATGTTAACATTGTGATCAGAGATAGTACTGGTTCAATAAATCTCGCTATTCAAGATAAACGAGCAGAATTTATCTTGCGATATCAACCATCATATTTGAAGAATATGATATCAAAGGTAGGAAAATTATAAAATTTATTATAAATAACTTATTTTTACATTTTCAAATACAATGTTATAATTCTAAAATTTTATAGGATAATAGAGTTAGAATAATTAAAGATTATATTACGTCATGCCAAGACTGTGCCTATGCCTTTATCATACCTATACAAACAATGTTACGTCAACTAGATTGTGCACCGTGCATGAACTTTGTTTTAAATTTAGATTGGTCTGAAAAATGTCTATACCTTTTACAAGGTAGAAAAAATATATAATTGTAAATATAACATTTTTACTTTATAATATTTTATAAATACATAATATATGTTTTGTTTATCAATTATAATATTAACTATCATGTTGATAATGCAAGAATGCTGATAGAAGACTTACAACAAACGTGTTGTTTATTTAGTGAATGCTTATTATATATGTGTTATTTATTCAGTGAATTTCGAACAAACGTAATAAATTTTCATTTTTATTACTTCAATTATAAAACATCAATATTTTTTTTTCAAAATTACGTATATCTTATACTAATAATTTAAAAATATGTTTGACATAATTATAAATAATTTTTTAAATTTAATTCCGTGCATAGCACGGGTGATATGCTAGTATCTTATATAAAGAAAATGAGGTTTCTAACTCACAAATATTATGTAAGCTCCAATATCCCAATCTTAATTTCCTAATTTTTTGATTTAAAAAAAAAAAAAATTCAACACTTATTGACTTCTCCCATACACAATTTTTTCAACTTCTCTCATACTTTGCAGTCTTTTCCACTTCTACCACATAATTCTTCACTTTCAGCTTCTCTCATATCTATTGCAGCTGTTTCCACTTCTACCAGCAACACATCTAATCTATCTATAACATATAATTCTTTACTTATTTTTTATACTAGAAGGACAAACCAAGATAAAGAGAGAGTTTTAAAACCTGTGAATAATCTTTTCATTTAGTTTTCAATGGTTCTTTTTTTTCATTTATTTATTTTTATTATGAGAAAAATATGATTGTAGTTAGATAAACATGAATAGTCACAAAGAAAAAGTTTCAAAACCTATAAGTAATCTTTCATTTATTTTTCAATGGTTTTTTTTTTCATTTATTTTGTTTATTATGAGAAAAATGTGATTATAGTTAGATAAACATAAACAGTCACAAAGATAGCATAACATCAGTAAAACAACCAAATTTAAACCCAAATACTCAACCATTATTTCCAAGTGTTCGGCATATCTACACCCAAAAAAAAATTTGTGATTTGTATTTTGTCAAAAAAAAAAAAAACTTATAATTTGATATTTTAACTCATTGTGTTTTTTGAAAAAAAAAAATTATTGTGTTTTTTTAACTATCAATTGACTTAATTTGTGATTTGATTTTTAATTCACTGTATTTTTTGAAAAAAAAAAAGATTGTATTCATTAGGTTCACATAAAGTATCCATTATTGATGATGATTAGATTGCATTTTGAAAAAAAAAAATTGTAATTGATTTTTTTAACTCACTGTGTTTTTTGAAAAAAAAAATAAAAAAAATAGATTGTATTTATTAGGTTCACGTAAAGTACCATTATTGGTGATGATTAGATTGTATTTTGAAAAAAAAAAATTGTAATTGCTTTTTTTTTTATTTCACTGTATTTTTTATAAAAAAAATTAATTGTGTTTTTTAACTATCACTTGACTTAATTTGTGATTTGATTTTTAACTCCCTGTGTTCTTTGGGGGGGGGGGGAATGATTGTATTCATTAGGTTCACATAAAGTACCATTATTGATGATAATTAGATTGTATTTTGAAAAAAAAAATTATAATTAATTTTTTTAACTCATTGTATTTTTTTAAAATAAATGATTGTGCTTTTTTAACTATCAATTGACTTAATTTGTGATTGGATTTTTTAACTCATTGTGTTTTTTTTTTCTTCTCATTATTATTATGTGCAAAAATGTGATTATATTTTTAACTACCAATTGATTTAATTTGTGATTGAATTTTAATTCACTGTGTTTTTTGAAGAAAAAAATGATTTTATTTTTTTAACTATCAATTAACTTAATTTGTGATTGGTTTTTAACTCACAGTATTTTTTGAAAAAAAAAAAATGATTGTAAATGATTGTGTCTTTTACATATTAATTAAAAATATTTGTATTTTGTCTAGCAAAGATTTTTATAACTCACTGTGTTTTTTATCAATTGACTTCATTGCTTTTTATTTTTTATTTTTATTATGAGCAAAAATGTTATTGTGTTTTTTTACACTCCGTTTTGATCACATTTTTTAACTGATTGTATTTTTTTACACTCTATTTTGATCACATGATGAGAAAAACATTGTTGAGTTGTGACAATCTCTATGTTTTTTGAAACAAAAATAGATTGTATTCATTACTATTAATGACAATTAAATTGTATTTTATCTTGTAAAAAAGAAAATTGTAATTGGATTTTTTAACTCACTATGTTTTTTGAAAAATAAATGATTATGTCTTTTTAACTATCAATTGATTTAATTTGTGATTGAATTTTTAACTCACTGTGTTTTTTGAAAAAAAAAAGATAACAATTTTGCTTTTTAACTATCAATTCACTTCATTGCTTTTTTATTATTATTATTATTTTTTATTATGAGCAAAAATGTGATTGTGTTTTTTTACACTCTATTTTGATCACACGGTGATTTTTTTAATTGATTGTGTTTTTTTACACTTCATTTCGATCACATGATGAGGAAAAAAAAATTATTTGCGTTGTGACAATCTTTGTGTTTTTACAGGATGGAACGTGATATAGTTACTGCTAAAATCAGCTATCTCAAAAAAGAAAATTATTCATTTCACGCCAGACTGATAATCATGGCAACAGTTAAAGATTATCATGATAAGATTACTTTTTATTTACTTTTATAATATCTATATCCATATACAAATATTGATATTAATAAATTTTCTTTTCTTAAGTTCTAGGTCCATGTCTCACTACATGCAAATACAACAAGTTATTTACTAATCATTCATTCTGTTATACAAATCATATTCGAGTGTGGTATGTTATGATTGTATAATATTAACCAATTATTTATGACAATATAATTCTCACAAGTATATATATATTGACATGTTTATCTAGGCTTGCTATGGATCCTATATCACAAAAGTTGGTATCTTGGAATCGATAAAATGGATTCTCAATTTCACAATCATTGGTAATATCAAATACCAAAAGAATTTGAATATGTGATTTTGCACCTATGCCAAATGTAAGAATTGTTATCATCCCAAGTGATGAAAGTTAAACGATATGTATATAAATTCGTTTATAGAGAAAAATTAATTTATTTTTTTTCAAATATTTTGTAAGTTTCATATTTTCGAATATTTGGGTACATCGAACAAATTGATGTTGACAACCTTTGGATTGATTTGTGCAAAAGCTGCTATCAAAAAGTTGAATATCATTATGGTTCACATTGTTTGTCGTCACTGCATACATAATGATATTGATATTATAACGAGATAATTTTCTTTAGGTGAATAATTGTTATATACAATAATAATTCAAACTTAACAAGCGTTTTAATTTTTTATTAGGTATAATATTTCCTTTTAACAAGTGTTTTTTTTTTTTAAATTTTATTTAGATATAATGTTAACGTTGTGGTCAAAGACAGTATTGGTTCAATAAATCTCACTGTTCAAGATAAACGGGCAGAGTTTATCTTGCGATGTCAACCATCATATTTGAAGAATATGATATCAAAGGTAAGAAACTATAAAATTTATTATAAATAACTTATTCTTACATTTTCAAACGCAATTTTATAATTTCAAAATTTTATAAAATAATAGAGTTAGAATGATTAAAGATTATATTGCGGCATGATAAGACTGTGCCTATGCATTTATCATACATGTACCATGTTGACTATAGCAATTCCGGTTTTAACCTGACCCTTTTGTATCTTGGACTTGGGTTTCGTGGTTTCGTAGTGTTGTTCATTTCTTTTTTTTTTCCCTCTCATACTTCCTTGAGTTGGCTATTGGATTGTAATGGTTGCGTTTGGAACAGGTTGGTTGCTTGGTTTTCAAACTTTTGTTGCCCAGAATTTTACTCATCCGCTCGAGTGGCACTTCTTGTGCTCGAGCGGGCTTTGTGAACTCTCAGTAATTTTGCAGGTCTATAAAACTACTGGGAAGGTGTATTCTATGCTTGAGCAGTGTTTTCTACACTCGAGCGGTCTCAGCTTGAGCAGCCTTTCTTGCGCTCGAGCATTGATTTGTTGTTTGCAAAACTACTGGGAGTGTGCATTCTGCGCTCAAGCGTCACTTCTTGCGCTTGAGTGGAATGACTTATTGTGTCTGACGTTCGAGCGTCACTTCTTCCGTTCGAGCGGACTGTGTATATATCAGTTCACAGTAGCACCTTTCTACTTCACTTTTTCACAAATTTTTCCCTCAAAACCCTAGATCTAGAGCCTTTCTCTTTAAAACTCACTCTCTCTCTACATTTTCACCTAAATTTGGTGGTTTCTCTATCCATTTGCCTTTGTTAAAAAGGTAGAGCACCTCAAGGGCCACGTTTTGGTCTAAATAGAGCTTGGTTTCGACGTCTTTGAAACTTCTCCATTGCTTCCTTGGTCTTCTAAACTCGAGGTAGGGACTTTCTACACTTTTTTATGAGTTTTAACTTAGATATTTGTTAATGTGTAAAGAATATTGGAATTTAAAATGATTTTAAACAAACCTAAGGTTTTGGTTTAAAATAAAAAGAGGAGTTTTCAAATGCATGAATTAAAAATGGTTATGGGAGGAGATGTGAGGTTGTGTTGTGATAAATTTGTTGATTTTGATACCCGGGATGGATTTTGGAAGAAAATGGAGTTTTGTCCTAAAATGTCTCGAATAGTTATTTTGTATAAATAAATGAAATTGGTATTGGGAATGTGAAATTGGATGGATATTTATATAAATGGTGGAGTTGGATATGTATTACCACTCACCTATGAAAATTGGGATAATTTATTTGTCTTGGAGATTGTATATCTGTTTAAAAATATCTATTTTGGGCTATCGGTGAAGGATAGCTATGATTGTTATAGAAACTACATGAGGATTATGTGAATTGAAACTAATCTCTTATCTGTTGTCATTGAATATGACTATGTCTTTGATACATTATAAATGTATGATATTTGAGAGAAGAAATGTGATGTACTCTATATTTGGAAGAAGGAAGGAGATGGACTCTATTGAATTAAGTTGGCCTCCGTGTTCAAGGTGAAAGTCTTGAAAACCACGCGTATACATGGGTGCCGATTCCCGTTGACAAAATATCCGTAAAATGGCAAAATAGAAGTATATGTATAATGACTGTGTTGGTTAGAGACCTATTGAGTTGTATCCTCAGTTTGGTTATCTGAATGAAATAGTGAATGGCTTAGGAGTGAGATAAAATGAATTGAGATATAAAGCTCAACATGGCATGTCTTTGTGAAAAAAGTTATAAATGATTGTATCATAGGCATTGGATATGCATATCACACTTATATCTTTATTAATATTTATACATTGTGTTAGATTGTTTGTACTGGGCTTTGGCTCACCCTATTTGAAAAAAACCATTTTTAGGTGCCGGTGAAATGCCTCCACCAAGACAGTAGCTTGGAGGGATTTGGAGCAAAGGCTTCTTTTTTGTGTATTATGTTATTGTTTTGATTCAAGTCAAGGGCTTTACATGTATTTGATTTATATCCGCTTTTGTTGTAACCAAGCATAGCCTTAGAAAGATGTAAGCCTATAGGGCATTCTTTTAGTTAAACTTTTTTGTAACATTAACTCTTATGAAATGAAAGAACATTATACTCTGATTTATATTGTTATTTACATATGATCTTGAATGGATTTATGGCATTTATTTCGGGGCGTTACGTTGACAATGTAGGAATGCTGATAGAAAACACACAACAATTTAGATTTTAGTTATAATATATTTTATTTATTCAGTGAATTTCGAATAAATGTAATAAATTTTTATTTTTATTACTTCAAGTATGAAACAACAACATTTTCTTTAAAAATTACACATATTTCATGCTAACAATTTAAAAATATGTTTGACATAATCATACATAAATTTTTTAAATCCAATCTCATGCATAGCACGAGTAATATGCTAGTACTCCCTCCGTCCCAAAATAATGGTCCCTTTTGGGGAATCTAACTTTTTTTGGTAGTACAATTATTGCATTTGAAAAAAATTGATTTTCCAAAATAACCCTTTTGATAGTACATTTTTTGAGAATATCAATGCATAGTTGTACTTTTTATATTGTTTATTAATTTAAAAGAAGGGCAAAATAGGAAATTTATATTATTTTTGTACTTGATTTTAGAAGAGAGACTAATATTTTGGGACAATGAAAAATTGAATAAGGGACTAATATTTTGGGACGGAGGGAGTATTATATAAGAAAAATGAGATTTCTAACCCACAAGCCTTGTGGGAGCTCCAATATTCCAATCTTAATTTTCTAATTTTTTGATTTAAAAAAAAAAAGCATTTATTGATTTTTTCCAAACCACAAGCCTTTTTTATTTTTTCCATACTTACTGTCACACTATTTTCAACTTCTTCCATACACTATAGTTAATGATGGGATTGTTAAATTATTTTTATAAAAAATCTAAAAAAAAATAATTTGTATATTAAAAAAACTAATGTTCCACCCGTTCTATGTACGGGTTGTGTTTACAATTATTTGTATATATGTGAATTGCGAAATTATTATTATTATTTTTTTGTATATAGAAAAAGGAATAAAACAAATGCAGCATATCTCCAATCAATTATTTTATGTTTTCTTTTATTCAAAATTTAAAAATAATGTACGGGCAAAATTTATAACTAAATTAAGAAAAAATTTATTCCTAACTACTTTTTTTCACTTCTATATAAATACTTAAAAAAATAAACCTAAAAAAGGTAGTCAATATAAATATTATACATTAAGTAAAAAAATGTGGTTAGCAATTATGCTTACATAAATTTACTATAGTTTTAATTTCAAATTCAAATTAAAAAAAAAAAAAAACTTATTTAAAGTACCAAATAGAATTTTCTTAGCAAAAAGGAAAGTTATAAAATTTTGTTGCAAATTTTCAAATGTCTATTGTTAGACATTCTATTTTACTTGCTTGTTTGTTTACTTGCTTACTTTGAGAGTTTTGATCTTTGAACTTTGCTCCATATTCATCGTATTGTTTTATTTATTTATTTTCTTATTGCTTGATTTTTGCATGATACTTATTTCATAGTGAATCTCTGAGTGTATTAGTGAAAATATCATATACTTAAAATGCACAAAATTAGAATATTTAGAAGAAAAAAAAAGTAATTGCCCACAACTAAAACTACTTTAAGAAAAAATAAAAAATAAAAACAAAAATGAAATTATTTGAAATAGAAAATGATTTATTTATATATTAATTAATTTTTAAAAATAAACTTTTAAAGAAAACAAAGAAAACTATATAAAATAAATAAAAAAGTACAGAAACTAAACATAAAATATAATACAAAAAATACATAAATTATAGAATTTTCAAGAAGTGAGACTTACAAACAAATTTTGTAAAATCTTGTTTATTCATATACTTTTTGTGTATTTTTTTTGTACTTCTAATCCCTAGAATGACAGTGAAATAGTTTGTACTTCTTGCATTAGGTCTATTTAATTGTTTTAGCAAACACAGATATAATAAATTAGAGGTAAAACCAGATAAATCGCCATAGAAGAGGAAGACAACCTTTATTTTTTATCACAACAATTACATAACTCAATATATAATTTTAATGTCTCTCACTCTTTCACACGTTCACGAGATGTGGTTTGAGCCCTTTCAATTGTTGAATTCTATTAATTAATAGTCATTAAGTTTTAATAGTAAGGCTTCTAATATTTGTTAGCCATTAAAGCTGAGTCCTTTGGTTTCATCTATATTGACTTGATAATTTGAGAGTGGACACGTGTCAAACTTTTACACAAATACTTAGCACATTTTTTTAGCATTATTAATGAAATGCACAGTGTAATTTTTTTTTCTTGTTTTTTTGCAATTGCAACATATTGTTTTTTAATAAGAATTTATATTTGTTTTAGATATTTTTTAATACACAAATTATTTTTTACAGTGTAATTTTTTTTTTTTGCAATTACAACCTGCTATTTTTTAATGAGAATTTATATTTGTTTTAGATATTTTTTTATATAGAAATTATCTTTTTTTCTATATTTTAATGAAATGCACAATATAATTTTTTTTTTTCACGATTACAACATGTTATTTTTTAATAAGAATTTATATTTGTTTTAGATATTTTTTAATGAAATGTATAGTGTAATTTTTTTTTTAGATTTTAATGAAATGTATAGTGTAATTTTTTATTTTATTTTATTTTTGTTCGCAATTGCAACCTGTTATTTTTTAATAAAAATTTATATTTGTTTTAGATATTTTTTAATATACAAATTGTTTTTTATAGTGTAGTTTTTTTCTCTTTTTTTTTATTTTTTTATTTACAATTGCAGCCTATTATTTTTTAATAAGAATTTATATTTATTTTAGATATTTTTTATATACAAAATATTTTTTTTAGATTTTTTATAAAATAATTTAACAATTCCATCATTAACCATAGTGTAAGGGATAAGTTGAAAATAGTGGACAGTAAGTATGAGAGAAGTTAAAAATGCTTATGGGTTGGGAGAAATCTATAAATGCTGAGATTTTTTTTAAATCAAAAAATTAGAAAATTAAGATTGGAATATTGGAGCTCCCACAAGACTTGTGGGTTAGAAATCTCCTTTTTCTTATATATATATATATATAGATAGATATAGATGGATAGATATCTAAAATAAATATAAATTCTTATTAAAAAATAACAGATTGCAATTGTGAAAAAAAAAAGAGAAAAAATTTATACTGTGCATTTCATTAAAAAAATATCTAAAACAAATATAAATTCTTATTAAAAAATAACAGGTTGCAATTGTGAAAAAAAAAGAGAAAAAAAAATTATACTATGCATTTCATTAAAATCTAAAAAAAATAATTTCTATATTAAAAAAATCTAAAACAAATATAAATTCTTATTAAAAAATAACAGGTTGTAATTGCAAAAAAAAAAAAAAAAAAGACAAAAAAGACAAAAAAAATTACACTGTAAAAAATAATTTGTGTATTAAAAAAATATCTAAAACAAATATAAATTCTTATTAAAAAAACAAGATGTTGCAATTGCAAAAAAACAAGAGAAAAAAAAAATTACACTGCATTTCATTAATAATGCTTAAAAAATGTGTTAAGTATTTGTGTAGAAGTTTGACACGTGCCCACTCTCAAATTATCAAGTCAATATAGATGAAACCAAAGGACTCGGCTTTAATGGTTAACAAATATTGAAACCTAATAACTATTAATTAATAGAACTCAGCGCATGACGATCCCGGTTTTTCCTGTCATATATTGTATTCCGGACTCGGTTCCGGGGGTGGTTGTTGTTGTCTTTATCTCATTTCCGTCCTTTAATTCTTTGTATTTGAGTTGTGGGATGTGTTGGGTAAGTTTGGAATAGGTTGGTTGGGTGTTGGAGCAAATGGTTGCTGTCCAGATTTTGGTTTCTTCGCTCGAGCGAGGCTTTTGTCGCTCCAGCGAGCTTTGGGTTTTAGTTCTTTTGCTCAAGCTAGGGTTCTTTCCCTTGAGCTAGGGTTCCTTCGTTCAAGCGAGATTTGTGTGGTGTGTCTCTTCGCTCGAGCGTGCACTCTTGCGCTCGAGCGTGTGTCTAGGTTGCAGACTTGAAGCTTTGAATTGTGCGCTCGAGCGAGGCGTCTTGCGCTCGAGCGAGGTGTTTGTTGTGTCTGGTCGCTCGAGCGACCACTTCTTCGCTCGAGCGAGCTTCGCATATATCAGATCGCAGCATCAGTTCTCTCCCTCACTTTTTGATATCTTTTTATCTCCAAACCCTAATTTCGGCTGCCTCTCTCTCTAAGCTCTCTCTCAGTCTCTACAAATATACCTTGTTCTTGGGTCTCTCTACCCTAGTCTCTTTGTAAGAAAGTTGGAGCTTTACGTGGGCTACATTTTGATCCGAAAATTCTTGGATTTGGAGCATCTTAAGTTTTCTTCATCATCTCCTTTGAGTCTCTTCATTTGAGGTAGGGATAAACTACTCTTTCTTATGAGTTTTAACATAAATACTAGTCATTTTGTATAAATGATGAGATTTGGAAATTTTGAGAAGTTAGGGTTTGAAATTTGAAATGTTTAAAAGAGGGGTTTCTTAGTTTTGGGTCCTTTTGTTAGTGTGAGGTCTTGAAATGGGTTTATGTGTGTATAATTGATGAAATTGAGCCTTAGAGTTGATATTTAAGGAAGAGGGAAAATGCCCTACTTGGGTTTAAATGTAATATTTGTCAAAATAATGAAATTGAATATGGGAATACATAATTGAGTTGGAGATGATGAAATTGGAAGAAAATGTAATGAATTGGTATGGTTGGATTGAGAATCGCTTACCTATGGAAAATGTATAAATTTCTCTGTTTGATAAATTTAATTATCTGTTTAGAAATAACTGTTTTGGGCTATCGGTGGAGGATAGTCATGATTGTTGTAGAGTTGTATGATGATTAGGTAAACTGAAACTAATCAATTGGAATATGTCATTGAATATGACAATTGGAATAACACATTGAATATGTGCATTAATTGATCATTGTATATGATAAGGTTTTTAAATACATTGCATATGTATATTTGTTTGGGAGGAGATAGGGGATGGACTCCATTGATAATTAAGTTGGCTAGAGTGTCCAGGGTGAAAGTCTCGAAACCTTAGATACATCTGAACGATGTTGATGAATTGAAGTGTTGATAATATGAGTTGTAGTCTCATTTTGAATTGTTAATGAATTGAAGTGTTGTTTTTTTATGAGTTGTAGTCTCATTTGAATTACTCGGATAAACGAACCATGTCAATAAAGTGAATTGGAAATATTAATGAAATTGGGTTGAAAGATGAATGTCAATGTTGATGGATTATAAAACAAATGGTGTGTATCGATGCACATGTGTTGAACGTTTATCAGATGCTAATGTTTTAGTTATTTCTCATACTTGGTTTAGCATATCTCTACTGGGCTTTGGCTCACCCTATATGGGACATCATTTTCAGGTACAGGAGACATGCCGCCTCCAAGGACCTAGCTTGGGTGGTTTAGAGGCAGCAGGCTTCTTTTGTTGATTTTCTTTTATGTTATATGTTTTATTTCCAAGCCGAGCGCTTAAATTGTAAAGGGTTTCCGACCCTCTTTTGTTGTAACCAAGTGTTGACTAGGAAAGTTGTAAGCCCGTAGGGCATTTACTTTTGTTGTCAACATGTAGTACTTTTTGTAAAGAACACTCTGATGAATGGATGTATATTTTATTCTCTTATGTCTATGAATATTATGAATGATTGATTTATGCATTTATTTTAAGGGCGTTACAACTTGGTATCAGAGCGTACCGAGTTTGAATACTTTGGGTATGTGGGCTGATCTAGGTCCTTCCTGGTCGGTTTTGCGTCAATGACAGATACGTCTATCCCACACCCATTGTTAATAGACTTCTTGCCAAACCAAGTGTAGCTCGGCTTTTCGCGTTCCCTTTCGGAAGAATGAAATAGCTCGTACAGTTCGGACTCCACTTGTGTTGGTTCTGAATCTGATGTCACAAGTGCAATGTGAAACAGTGGAAACACAAAAAGAGTCCAAATCCAGCAATCGTTTTTGAAAAAAATCGATATTTGAATCAAATGCCAAAAATAGACTGCTTTGCCAGATTTCAGAGTCGCCACCTAAATATTTATGGGAAATTTAGGAAACCCGTGACTCGTGCCAAAGGCCATTAGTCCGTCGTTACCAAAGTGTCTTGGTTCGGGAACTTAAGTATGAGAAGGGAAGGTCAATAATGAGCACCCCACTCACCCGATCAAAGATCGGCCTCTACTAATTATGATGTGATTCTTATGTACAATATATGTTCTTATTCTGATTATTTAATAAATCCTAAAATTTATTATGTGAAGCATACAAGGTATAGACTAGTTTGCTCAAATTGGAACAATTCAATTTCATGTTTGTTTCTCGAAAAGGGTTTGAATTTGCCACCTCAGGTGGGCTTAATTTGCCACTTAACAAAGTGGGCTTAAAGTTAGTGAATTTGCCACTACAAAGTGGGCTTAAAAACGTCCATTCGTTGAGTCATTCCAATTCAAGTAACAAGCCTTCATCCACAGGCATTCAAACAAGTTATCATTTAAGCAATTAGCCTCATGGTAGGATGCTAAACATAATAAGAAAATTATGTACAAGCAGGATGCTAAAGCATAACAACTCACATATTTACCGACGTCTCGCGAACAAGCTACAAAACAAAGTTAGAAAATATGCATGATTCCTAACTGTACAATGTGACAAGGCAACACAAGTGATATGCAATTTACTAGGCTCGGCTACTAATATGGCATATGAAATGAATTGATCGCATGCAGTCTAAGCATGTATTTAGAGAAGTATTGAAACGACAATGCGAATTGGATGATGAACCGAGCCTCGGTGCATGCAATACAAGTGGATGCAAACATGAAGCATGCTAAATTAAACATGATGTCCTAATCTAACCATTGTAAGCTGGTAAATAAAAGAGAGAAAGATGTGGGGTTGGAAGACATACACATTATTACAAGTTTGTTTGCTCTCGCGCAGGAGGGTCCGAATGAACTAACTAGTTAACTAATTACTTACCTAATTATTACAAAACAAATCAATTACTTATGCTAGCTAAAACATCACAATTAAGTAACTATTCTAACTAATTATTCCAAATAACTAATTAATTAATTACACTAATTAATTAATTTATACAAGTCTAATTAACTAAGTAATTAAGTACAGTAATTAATTAATTTATACAATTCTAATTAATTAATTAATTAATTACACTAATTAATTAATTCTAAAGTTCTAATTAATTAATTGATTATAAAATTCTAATGAATTAACTAATTAACTACACGAATTAAGTAATTCTAAAATTCTACTGAATTAACTAATTAATTACACTAATTAATTAATTAAATTCTAATTAACTAAACTAGTTAATGACAAAACTACATTAATTAATTAACACTAATTAATTAATTAAATTCTAATTAACTAAACTGAGAGAGAGAGAGAGAGAGAGATTGGTCCTTTGTTTTTCAGTGTGTGTGTTGAGCGTCAATTCGGCTTTCATTCCTCATCTTCTCTTCTCTTCCCTCAACTCGCTCTGCATTTTAGAGTACAGATGGCACGATTCAAGGGCTTCGCTGTAATTTTTGCTCTTCCGACAGCTCAGTGCTTCTTTGAGGACAAGCAAGTTGCTTCTTCCGTTAACATGAGCTCCTTCCATGTCTCCCAACTGCACGCTTAGGTTTGTCAATTTGAGACTCGTCTGAACGTCCTCGTCTTCTGTATGGACCACCCTGAACTTCATAAGAAGGATGCATTCTTCGACCTGTCATGGAAGAATGTCTTTTGCAGGAAGAATCGACCCAAAGCGAATCAAGAAATCCTTGTCTGTTGGCCAATGTCTCTTACCACAGAGCTCTAGCTTGTTTCCTTCTTTCACCCTTTTGTTTCGTGTGTACCCCAACTAGAGAGAGAGAGAGAGAGAGAGCAGTGTATGTGTCCATAGAGAGAGCCCCTGCCCGAGAGAGGGGCTACGGCAGTGACTGAGATGGAGGAAGCTCCTCATTGTATGCCATGGTGGTTGCTTGGCGAAGAAGAACCAGGGGCTGAGAGAGAGAGGGATGATGGCCTGTGTGTTGATATTTGTTTGAGAGAGAGCCGAACTCCAGCTAGATCACCCCTCCTTCTTCTTCAGTGAAAGATTGAACAGAACAGACCTTTTTTAGTACCAAAGACGCGAGAGAGAGAATGAGTGAGAGCCCGAGGGGACTGCCCTTGGAGAACCTTTTTTGCTGAAATTGTCTTTCACCCAAACAGCAGCATCGTTCATGGCGGTTTTAAGGGATTTGCTTGTATGTGATGGAGAGAGAGATCTGTATGGAAGGTTTTAAAAAGCGGCCGCAACCGTTACGTAACGCCGTTACGTAACGGTTTTGGCGGTTACCGCCACCCGTTACGGCCGCTTTTGCAGTGTGATTGAGATTCACAGGTGTGTCGGCCGTAACGGCTGCCGTAGCGGTCGTAACGATGCCGTAACGGCCTGTTATGCACCGTTACGTAATGGTTCCAAATAGTTTCTTTCGAAAAAACACAAAAAAAAAAGCTGAAAATGGAGGAAGAGGGATAGAGAGAAGAGGGAAGATAAAGAGAGAAAATGGAGGAGCAAGAGATAGAGAGAGAGAAGAGAGAAGATGAAGAACATGTTATTGATTTGTTGAAGCTGTAAAACCTATGCTATTCTATTCAGCTGCTATCACGAAACCATTTTGTTTGTGTGTGTCTATCTATATATTGTTTGAAAATAATAATAATAATAATAAGTGTGGTCATTATCTATTTGGCTTGGTTAAAATATGTATATATATATATATATATATTTAGGCTCTTATTTATTCTCTTACTTTTGTCATTGTTTATCTTATATATAATAGTTAGTGATTGATTTTTTGTATAATATAAAGCCATTAATTATTAAAATAAAATGTAAAAAACTCAATTTATAGTGATTTAAAAATATGAAATATATTGGATCATACTTAAAAATTTATAAAAATTGATCAATATTTATTTTTAACCCAATAAATATGATCATGGAAAAAAAAATATGCGTATCGGTAAGTTTTTTCAAATTGTGCGAAAAATAAAAAAATTCACGGTTCCGGTTACCGCAACCGTTACATTATGGCCTTTACACCCCGCAACCGCAATCGCGTCACCGCCACCGTTACGGTGACCGCAACCGCTTTTCAGAACCTTAGTATGGAGAGAGAGATCTGTAAACAAATGAAGGGAGAGCCAGTCCCGAGAAGGAGGCTGACCTCCCCTCCTGTGCCTTTCTGTATGTGTATCAGTGTGTTGTGTGCTTGGTGTGTGTGTGCGCGTGGTGTATGGGCTGTGTGTGTGTATCAGTGTGTGTTGTGTATGGGCTGTGTGTGTATCAGTGTGTGTTGTGTATGGGCTCTGTGTGTGTGTATCAGTGTGTGTTGGGACAGATCGAGAGAGAGGTTGGCCTCTGTTTGTAAAATGGTGTGTGTGTGCTGCCTGTTAATGTGTGTATGTGTCGCTCTCCCAACCGAGAGCGAGAGAGAGAGAGTGTGTTCTGTGTTGTGTGGATACTGTTTGTGTGTTCTCCGAGAGGGAGAGAACTGGGTGTGTTCTGTTTTGTGTGCGTGGTGTGTTGGGTTTGTTGAACATAAAACCAGCGAGAGAGAGGAGGAGTCCTCTCCGTTTTTCTTTTCTTCTTCTCTTTTTTTTTAGTCCCCTCCTCCTCTTGCCTCATGCACACACCCCTTTTTTTTAGCTTCGATCAAGACTCCCCCTCCATCCCTCCAACCCGAGAGAGAGAGAGAGTTGATCGATGGGTTGGTCCCTTTCTTTTTTTTTTTTGTTTTTTTTTTTTTAACAATATGTTGTGTCCCCATCCTTTTTTTCTGCCATACCTCTCTCAGCCTTTTGTCTCCCACCCTCTGCCAAATATTCTCTCTATGTTCTTCTTTTTCTCAGAATTTCACTTTTGTTTTTAAAACCATTCCACCGAATTAAGCACTAAGGTCATGTTTGATTCACAAGACTAATAGTGAAGTATTAATAATTCTAGTAAATTAGTGTGGTACTCACTATCCAATTGGATTAATATCCATTGGATTAATAATCCCACCCCTACCCCATTACTAATAATCCTACAAATTTGTTGGATTAATTATCCATTTGATTAATAATTCTAAACCAAAATGTTAAAACAAACATAGGATTATTGGGCCCACGGATTAATAATCCCAATCCCATGCTCTAATTCACCCAATCAAACATGCCCTAAGAGATATATTGTATTACCCACCACCATTTTATGATTGTATTCTCCTCCATGCAAAGAAATAATCCTGTGTGTTATCTCTTTTAAAACAAAATCTTTATCCTCCACCCACATGAACACCATTCACCGCCCCTTATTAGAATCTCCACATAATATCACCACCCACCGAATTAAATCCGAATTAAACCCACCGAGAGATATAGCTTGTTAATCTTTCACCAAAACCTCATTTGACCATAATATATTTTATCCAGTATATTTTATATAAACATATATATATATATATATAAATTGAATTTAATTTCTTTTATTATTATTATTATTATTATTTTCTTTTTTTTTATATTTTGTTTTTATTTTTATTTTTTTATTTATCAAAATAGCTAAAATGTACCAATTTATATAACACCGTCTGAAAATATGTACACACACATGAAATTATATAAAATTTTAAAATATTACAAATTAATAAAATATTAGTAATATAAAATAATTTGGCCAAAATGGGTGAGGCTCGGGATTAAAATTTCAATTTGATTTTTTTGCTGAGAAATTCATAAAATGGCATATTCCAATTTTCATCATGGGGTGTTCAAAACAAAGTGCCTAAGTCTTAGGGGCGGTCAAAAATGGGGTGTCTACACCAAGTATTGAAGAACTTGAAGCGGCTGAAATATGCTGCGCTGATCTAGGTCCTTCCTGGATGGATCCCATCATAGTATTTTTAAAAGATGACATTTTACCTGAAGAAAAGAAGGAAGCCAACAAAGTTCGCGCCAAATCATAATGGTTTTGGCTTTCCTCATCCCTGGCATTGTACAAAAAATTCCTTCACAGGTCTATACTTGATGTGTGTCCATCTCAGCAAGGTCAAGGCATTCTTGTTCAAAATTCCCGAAGGCATGTGTGGAAGTCATCAAGAAGGGCAGTCCTTGGCCTACCGAGCTATTTCACAAGGGTATTGGTGGCCATACATGCAAGCGGACACAGAGAAGTATGTTAAGAAGTGTGAGAAATGTCAGAAGTTCGCACATAAAATACATCAATCGGCCAGAGAGCTCTTACTTTTGACCAGTCCTTGGCCCTTTGCAATGTGGGGCTTGGATATAGTAGGACCACTCCCAACCGCGCCGGGCAACAAGAAGTTATTTCTCACGGCAACGGACTACTTCACAAAGTGAGTGGAGGTAGAAGCACTCGTATCCATAAAAGTAAAAGACATCAAGAAGTTTGTTTAGCAGAACATCATAACCCGATTTGGAATCCCCAAGGCTTTGATATTTGACAACGACATTTAGTTTGATGGAAAAATCTTTAGGGGTTTTAGCGAAGAATATAAAATAGAATTTTATAACTCTACGCCGGCGTACCCCCAAGCCAATGGCCGGGTTGAAGCTTCCAACAAGGTAGTCTTAGATGGTCTAAAAAAGAGGTTGGAAAAAGCAAAAGGCAAATGGGCTGTGGAACATCCCCATGTCTTATGGGCTTACTGAACTGCACATCGGCGATCGACTGGTGAAACACCTTTTTCCTTGGCTTATGGCATGGAGGTAGTAATCCCTCTGGAAGTTGGCCTCCCCACCATTAGAAGCAAAACTTTTGATCTAGGCTTGAATGACGAGGCCATAGCCCTAGAACTAGACTTTGTAGAAGAGAGAAGAGAAAAGGCACTAGTACACATCGCCTCATATCAACAGGAGTTGTCCAAGAAATATAATAAAGCGGTGCACCCAAGGCAATTCAAGATTAGAAATTAGGTACTACGCAAAGTAATGGGCAACACTTTGGTGCCTGGAGATGGCAAATTAGAACCTAATTGGGAAGAATTGTACAAAGTGATTGGTTTGGCAGGAAAAAATGGCATATCACCTAGAAGATGTGGACGACAGAGCTATTCCAAGGCCATGGAACACGGCCAATATTTTATTTTTAGTTCTTTTTTAAACACTTGTAATTTTTCTTTCAATAAAACAAGTAGACATTTTTTTTCTGTAAAAATTCTTTCTTGTGTTTGTAAAAATTGTTTGTACTTATTGCCCAACTGGGGGGCAATCAAGAGGGTTGGCAGGTTTGACCAACACCTTTTTCATTCTTCAGTCGAGATAAGGATCTAGGCTCAAGAAGGTTGGTAAGTTTGACTAACACTTTTTCATTCTTCAGCCGAGATAAGGATCTAGGGTCAAGAAGGTTGGCAGGTTTGACCAACACTTTTTTAAGCCGTGATGAGGATCTAGACTCAAGAAGGTTGACAGGTTTGACCAGCACTTTTCCATTCTTCAGTCGAGATAAGGATCTGGGCTTAAAAAGGTTGGCAGGTTTGACCAACATTTTTTTCATTCTTCAGCCGAGATAAGGATCTAGGCTTAAGAAGGTTGGCAGGTTTAACCAACACTTTTTCATTCTTTAGCCGAGATAAAGATCTGTGCTCAAGAAGGTTGGCAGGTTTGACCAACACCTTTTTCATTCTTCAACTGAGATAAGGATTTGAGTTCAAAAAGGTTGGCAGGTTTGACCAACACTTTTTTCATTCTTTAGCCGAGATAAGGATCTAGGCTCAAAAAGGTTGGCAGGTTTGACCAACACTTTTTTCATTCTTAAGCCAAGATAAGGATCTAGGCTTAAGAAGATTGGCAGGTTTGACCAACACTTTTTCATTCTTCAGCCGAGAGAATGAGCTAGGCTCAAGAAGGTTGGTAGTTTGACCAACATAAGTCTTTACTCTCTACCCGAGATAAAGACCTAGGCTGAAAGAGGGTGGGCAGTTGTGGCC
Source organism: Camellia japonica (assembly GCA_030407325.1). Classification (NCBI taxonomy): domain Eukaryota; kingdom Viridiplantae; phylum Streptophyta; class Magnoliopsida; order Ericales; family Theaceae; genus Camellia; species Camellia japonica. Next base: position 112,828,100 of record JAPPVO010000002.1, on the reverse strand, counting down.
AATAGGTTTTTCCTATAGCCGAGGTAGATATCTCGGCTAAGAAAGGTTGGCAGGATGAGGCAGAGCTATTGAGCCCGGCCAAGTGCGCAGTTAAAATGATACATAATAAAGGAAAAGCGCAATGACCGAGCCAGAAGTACAAAAACTTTTTTCATTGATTTCACTGATTAAAAGGTGATTATAAGAGGTGGGGCATATAGCCCGGTTATATAACACATAACAGAAATCAAGCAAAAAAAACAAGAAAAAAGCTTCTTAGTCAAGCAAAAAGGTCGTCGAGGTCACATCTAGGTCACCACAGTCTCCTTCGCTGGGCAGGCCAACTCGGGCTTCAGCATTATGTGTTAGATTGGTTACAGCCACTTCGTCGATTGTATTAGGCACGGTTTCTCTGGGCGGATCAACCCGAGCGGACGACGAAAACTGGCGAACGAGGTTAGTGATTGCAGGAGGTGCATCGTCTGGGTTTGGGATCTTCTCCTCCACCTCCCCCTTTTAAAGGAACTTTTGTTGGATGGCGTTTGCGTAGTCCGTCATATAGCTCAGTATGAAGTGAGGATGAGGGTTAAGAAACACCTCGGAGTCTGGCCCATGACCAAGCTTAGCTACTATTGCCTTCCAGTCGCACTTAAAAAAGATGTCCTTGGCCGCCTCACATTGCTAGACATAGGTTTCCTCCCCTTCTTTGAAACCTCGATCCTTAGCGTCCTCCATCTTCTTTCTCAGCTTTTGGACCTTGGCGTTCTTTTTTTTCTCCAACTTGGCCAACTCGAGCAGATAGCGATCTTTTTTCTTGGCTAGGGCTTTTTGCTTGTTGGCCTCTACCATGTTGACTTTTTTGGCTAGCCTTTCATTTTCAGATACCAGCTTGGTTAGCTTCACCTTGACCTCCTTAGTTTGGTTGCCTTGGCATTTGCATCAGCTACGATAGACCGCATTGTTTGTCACAATTCTAGCAAATGCTTGTGAGCCACGTGGTTTTTTTGCAAGGCCTGCGAATCCAAAAAAGAGTGGTCAGGATAAACCAAGCAATTAGATGGACTATATGGGTATAAATAAATGGGTGGAAGACTTACAAGCACCATTGACTTAGTCACTGAGCGAATGGCTTTGAGCTTAGTCAAGTGATCATGATGCTCCATGTCTGTTGGCAAACAGACGCTCTTTGAGAGGTTAAAAGCAAGCATGTGGTCCTTCTTAGCAATCATAGAATCTTTGGTGGACACAGCACGATTTTTGTAAGATACAGACGGTGCCCGCGTGGGAGAGAAGAAGGGCCTGCTCGGATAGAATAAACGGGCTCTAGGTTCGGTAGCACAGGTTCCAGAAGCACGGTCTCTTCCTCATCTACCAAGCATTGTCGGCGGATGAGGTGTGTGCACGCTTGCCTGGCCGAGATGTTATTGCCTTGGTGGTTGGAAGGGCGACGACTGTTTCGCGCAGTTGGCCAAGGGGTGCTAGTTCGGTTTGAACCTCGCTGGAGGTCTACTTGGTAATAAGAGCTCACACGACCCTCAATTTGCCATTTCTTGTTCTTCAGTAAGTGGAATTAGATTAATTTAAGGAAGAGTGGGGTCCGGCTCGGGTGAGGGCTTTAGAAGGAAATCGATTACTTTGGTCTTTCTCTTACCACTATAGTGGTAGGTCGGTTGCACATCAAGCAGTTCGGCCCAATCTCGATGCCGGTAGCGTAGCACGGCTTGAAGTGCGGTTTGATTTGCGCATGCGTAAGTTGATTTAAGATGATTCAAATCTGTAGGAGGGACAAACATCATAAGGGTTAGTATGGTAGCTGTTATGATGGCAAAGAAGATTAAACCGGGCTGTCTTTACCGACTGCTCCCTTGTTCTAGTTGATGTTGTAGCCCGGTATTTGGGCTTATTGATTTTTCAAAATTTTCAGACACCCAGAGAAAATCATCGTCGTTTAGGTTTTTATCTGGTGTATTCTTGATGATTTTCTCTCGGTCCTTTCTTATTCTAAGGTAATAGACCCAACCGTCATCATTCTGACCAAATGAATATTGGTGGAATAGCTCGGCCAGTCTGAGGTTGAGGCCAAGGTGGCGATTTAGTTCGGCAACGCCGTTTATTATTCTGTACATGTTGGTGGATAATTGTGTAGGGCATAATCTGGTTTGCCTAAGGAATTCACAAATGAGGGGTTAGACTAGGAACTAGAGTCCACCCTCTACAATGATAGTAGTGTGAACGGAACAAAGCTCGGTCTGCCCCAGGGTGTGGTGTTCGGCTCGACTAGTTCAAATTGAACATCGTTGGGGATGTTGTAGTCCCTTTGAAACTTGGCTATAGCGCTGGTGAATTTACGAGGAACCGGTATTTGCCCATGGGTGTGGCTTTTGTTTATAAATATTTGCTCGGTTCCTTAGCCTGGCTTTGTAGTGAATGGTGTGCCTAAATAAACCTAGTCAAAGTCTGCATAGTGAAGAACACAGAATGTGTTATGGCTAGCTGGTGACCGGGTTAAGGCATCAGTGTAAATTATTTTGCTCGGTCTTGAGAGAAGAGACGGCGTATAGCTCGGCTAAAAACTGAGGCAAGGTTTTTGTTTGGTCTTAGGAAAGGGCGAGATTTTTATCTCAGTCCATGAAATGGGCCAGGTTACTGCCTGGTCATGGTTAAGTGATGTTTTCCTAGTTCTGTGAGGCACATCTAAGTGAACACAAACCTGTTTGTAGCTCGGTTTTAGTATGATTTCTGGATCAAAATCAAAGTTTTAGTGTGATTTCAGTACCAGTTAGGTAGGAGTTCTTCCTAAGGCATGGGGTTTGGGAAGCTAATTCAGTTCTAAGCTCATTTTTAGCGCATAAACAAAAACTATACATACTCTTGCAGTATCAATATAATGGGTTTATAACGCCACAAGAATCAAGAACCTAAAGAGTGCCATGTAAAGTGTTTGAAAGAACAGGGAACTTATGAGTTTTTAGTGGAAGATGTGACGTTGATCAGCAAATGACGTTCCTGTAACAGTTTTGAGCTCGATTTGGCTGATGGTACTAGGGTTTGAATGTGGGCAAATGCAAGATTGGAGTTTTGCTTGTAGGGAGTTTTTTTATTTTATTTTTGGGTTAGAAGATGAACAATAACGGTGATTGTTTGAAGACTAGGGAGATGAATATGAAATGGAGGCAAAATGGCAGGACTATTCAAATTTCAGAGTAATGATTGACGGCTGTCGTAGCGATAAAGGCAATCGTGAGGGGCCACGTGTCCTAGTAAGGACGTGGTGTCAGAAACATAGGAGAGCGGGCTGTATGACCTCGAAGACGTAGAAACTGAGTGAGTTTTGGCTCAGTTGGCCTGAGTGTTCCGGTTCGGGTGGTTTGGATATTTTAGCACGGCTTGAGGATAATAATCCCAATTATGCTTTACAGATGGAATTAAGGGACAATTAAGAGGATAATTTGCGTACAAATTGGGCCGAACTAGGTGGATTCTCCTTTGGATACTGGGCTGCGTGCTGGGCCAAGGAAAGGACAGGTTTAGCTCGGTTGACCATGTAGGCATTGAGCTAGGGCCTGAAACAGGCTACCGAGCATAGTCTAGAAACGAACCGAGGTTTTTTTTCCAATAAATAGAGTCGAGCTGGAATCAGCCTGGTAGAGTGTCATCTTGGTTTTGTCTAGCACAGAACCGAACCAAGATAGCTCGGTTGACTATGCTACTAGCCGAGGTAACATACTGGAACCATCTCACTTGGTTGTGAGAAGGGCGTGCTCAGGATAGGCTTTATCTTTGGAAGTATGATTCCTAGGAGGACTTTTATTAGGAGAAATTGGAGTCCTATTAGGATTGTGTCAGATGGAATCTGTAAAAGCTCATGACAGGACCTATGTACAGGTATCACTATTCTTATTATCAAATACACAGAGCTTGTGTCTATTGTCTATTTTTTGCTGACTTAGGTATCGCAGAGGTTTCCGGCACACACCCGCTGGCTAGCTCACGATTGTGTTTTCAGGTAGTAAAGTAACGACGTTTGGGGGAGTGCAAACTTGATCAACAAGATTATACGAGAAGATTATTTCGTGCTCATACATATATATATATATATATATTTTAATTTTTATATTTTAAGTTCATCTTGACTAATTATTCTAAAAATAAATAAATAAATAAATAATGTCAATTTTGAAGAATGTAAAAAGGAAAATAATCTAAAATTTATCAAATAAATTGCATATTTTGGTCATTTTATCATTTTGGTCACTGTATTTTTAATTTGCTCAATTTTAATCTTAAATTTATGATTTTTTCTTAATTTGATCCAATTAATTACAATTTTTAGTGTTTTTATTTAGGGAAAAGCACCATTAAATCCCTAATTTTGGAATGTTAAACCAGTAAGTCCTGACGTTTTTTTCAAGGACTAATAGGTCCTATTTCATTTATAAAGACATTAATACCCATGTTTTAAGGCGCATGTGGTTCAACAATGAGGGGGTAAATATGGGTTGGTATTAATGTGCAATTTACCGAAAAGCCCAACGAGGAATTGTAGCATTGTGTGTGATAGAATTCTCAATGTTGGAGAGGGAAGGGTTTGGAATTGGATTCCGACGTTTCAGTGATTGTTGCTACATATTTAGCGAGATTGAGTTTTTAAATTGGAGATGTTGATGTTAATATTGAAAATAACATTCGAGTGCGTTCTGTGAACCCTAGTTGCCAAACTTACCAGTTCATTACAACTCTCCTTGCTAATTCATTGGGTTGATCGTGAGTTTGGTTGTAAGCACCATTTTTGGCCATTGCTCCAACGTTGGTAGGACATATACACATCGCTGTCTTTGTAGGCCTTTCCCGGATAGCATGATGCCAGGGATGGACTGTTAGGGTTTTCGATATTGTAAAGAGTTTTTAACCCCATAAGGGTTTAGGTAAAAATACGTTTTGCGGTATTGATACTTTGCGATTGCTTGTCTGTGTGTTTCCAGTACATTGGGCTGATGTTGTTTTGGTAATGAACGTCACTATGTGTTGATGTCATTTGGGTTATGGAGTTTATATTTGTATATTGCGCTGAATGTTAAACTTTATTAGTCTTGTGGTGATGTAGGTTTGGGTATTATTTTGTGTAATCCAAAAATAGGTGTTGTTGTGTGTTTGTTATTGTGGTGTGGTGGGCTTGTTGTTTGGTGGTTTGGTAATGTGGGTGGGGGGACCCTTGTTTTTTGGGCATTGAACATTATGGATGGTTGTTATTTTTTTGTGTTGACCAACAATTGGTTTGTGTGCAAAATTTTATGTGTATAGTACGTATTACGAGTTGTATGGATTGTGTTTCCCTGTGTTGGGGATGGGTTTGGATAAGTTAATTTGTTGATGTTTTGGTGTTTATATATTACAGGTCGTTGCAGTATGTAAAATTCTTGTCGTGTGTTTGAGCATGAACGTTAAAGTGAGACGTAATGGCATTTTGTTGGCCGAATGAACGTTTGACCAACGTGTGTTATTGTTTTTATGGGACTGATATGTGTGTATGGGTTGAGTGTAATGGCCAATATACGTTCGTAGGGGTTATGTGTTTCCGTATTTGATTTTTGGTGGAACGTTGAAGTGAGCCGTAGTGGCATTTTGTTGGCCGATTGAACATTTGATTGGCGCATGTTATTGTTTTTATGGGACTGATATGTGTGTATGGGTTAAGTGTAATGGCCAATATACGTTCGTAGGGGTTATGTCTTTCCGCATTTCATTTTTAATGGGACATTGAGGTGAGACGTAATGGCATTTAGTAGGCTAAATGAACGCAATATTGGCGTGTGTTATTATTTTTAGGGGACTGTTATGTGTGTATGGGTTGAGTGTAATGGCCGTTATATGTTCGTATGGTTTATTTGTTTCTGTATTTGATCTTGTGTGAATTGAAATGGTACCTATCCAATATTGTACAAATGTTTGTTTGCAAATTATATCACTCGTTGTTTCTGTTGGCATGAGAGTCATTTTTTTTTTTTTTTTGAAAAACACATGTGGTATTCCCCGGTTTTAGGTGTTAGTTTGTTGGTAATTATTAACTGTAGCGATATTAGTGGGTGTGTTTGTGGTATTGTGATCATGTTTGGTAATGTGGTTATGTTATTGTTGTTGCAGGCAGTGCAAAGCGGCCAAGTGCAGGACGCAATGGCAATGGTAAAAGTCTACGGTCACATTCCGTAGGGCAGATGTCGACCTGTTTGGCAACCAAAAGATAAACACAACTGGCATTCAAGAAATGTAAAATTACATCAAAGACTTTTAAAAGAAATGTCGTGGACCCATTGAAGTTAATGTACTGGTCAAATATTGCCGGGGTCATCAAAACTGTATTGGAGCTTGAGTTTGGTGAAGGGCACGTGAAACAACTTAAAAAAAAAACACCATTTTGGCTAATGATTGACGCAATCTGGGTTCATAAATTAGATCCCAACGTGTACAGGAAGTGTGATGCAACTGTTTGTCATATAATTCAGACATATGATCCAAGTGATGAGAAGTTCCACATCGAGGGGAGAGGGCAGCTGCTCCATAACAGTGACATCTACTTGCTTTTTGGAATCCAATGTAGAAAGGACAAGTTAGATTTGGCACATGGTGGTAAGGCGTCTTCAGATTTTATCCAACGGCAGTGTCTGAACGTTAGCAGAATTTCATCAAAATTAATCAAAGACTTACTCTTGGTGGCAATGTGTGGGAAAACGAAACGTGATAAAGAAGATGTTGCGAAGTTAGTGTACCTGTACATTTGTGTGAAACTATTTTTTGCGATGACATGCGAGTCCATCGGGTTGGCTTTCATACAGGTGATCGATAAGTTGAACACGTTGCGGTTATACGATTGGACAGCAATGATTCGCAACACACTGATTGGTTCGTTGAACGAGACGCACAATAGGCCGGAAAAAGTTACCGGCTATGTAGTTGCATTACTGGTATGTTGAAGTTGCATTACTAGTATGTTGTTACTTTAAGAGATTGTAGTGTACAGTCAACAGATAATTGTATTTTAAAACGAATTTGATACTATACTTGTGACGCCCCAAAATTTGGGGACATCATAATAAGGTTTGAAACTTAAAATCAATTTTCTTAATTAAGAATCCTCATCAATGTTGCCACCAAATTTACCATCATCCATTAATTACAACACCAAAACTAAAAGTTCTTCAATTACAACTCCAGTAGAGAAAAACTAGAAAACTCAGAAAGATGGTTCATGGAACTTTGGCACGCTTCAAGCTAATTAGGGCTGAATGTTGCCTTTCAACACCTCGGTGTTTCCTTCGGTTTCTTCGGTACCTGGCATGAAACGCCAGGGCAACGAGGATGCCAATGAGCGACGAGCTCAATAAGATACTACAACCCGAAATACCCACCCTGATAATAATACCCACAATGAATAATGTGTAGTAACAGAATGACAGGTAGCATTAAATAAGCATAATAGGAATACCATCAGTTGAAATAATAACATTAGATAATAAATAAATAAAATGACAAACAGAGGCAGTATTTCATCATAAGAAAAATGCCCACTCATTAGGATCCGAACATAAAACCTGGCATAAAACGCTAGGGCAACAAAAATATATGCCATGAGTTTTGCAACACAGTAAGAAAATATAACCAACCTACCATTCTTTTTAAGAGAAAAATAATGAGATTATAAACATGAGATAACAATATAATTGCAAACATAAATTACAACTATTAAAATAATTTTAATAAATTAGGTGACACTCGAAATCTCACCAAAGAGATTTAACTTACAAACCACTAAGCATGGCAACGGTTAATTTGAAACCCTCCCTTGGTCAAATATTTAAGTGTTACCAACCGTAACCACTAGGGATGCCCACGTCCGGAGTTATATACTCAAGCAGTGGCATCCGTGGTCTGCCCCAAGAAAACGGTCTGCCAGGGGTACGTAACCTCCCTGTGTGCCACCTGCACATCCACCCTTATTCCAAAACCGAATACCGAAAAGGGTTCAAATAAGTCCCGTGCCATCTTAGAGTTTCGCAACACAATTTACGTGAGAATTCTCAAAACCAGGGCTCACCCTGGACAACCGGTATTGACCGTCAACCCTTAATTTCGTACACTCTTTAAGACCAATACTCACCCTGAACAACTGGTATTAACCGTCATTTGTTAACTTTGTGTATGCCGTTAATCATTTCAGTTAATTTTGATATTAATCACCAATAATTCTAATTTTTAATCACAAATAATGGTTTACCAACTCATTAAAGTTCCCAACATAAAATATTACACATGTTACACGATAGTAAACAATGTACAAAATTTAAATAAACAATTTATTTAAACCATGGTATGAAATAATAATTTAGATACCCAAAGAATAGAAATAATTTATAATTACACACAGGCATGGACTTTTAATCTACAAGATTAGACTAGCACAATATTAAATAAACTACAATACACCCATATATGGATTACTAATTTACAAGATTTGATGAATTAGACCAACACAATAACTGATTTTTATCCAAATAAATAATTGAAGTGATGATCTTAAATCTGTCCAGAAATTTTCAGATTATACCTTAGGTAATAAAAATTATAAATAAATTATTTATACATTTCTAAAATTCGTGAAAATGTACAGAATATTCAATAAATATGTTTAGGTCATTTTTTAGAAAGAATTTCCCAAAAATAAGTTATAAATAAACAATTGAGATATAATTTTTGATTCCTCCTTAATCTGTCAAAATTTTCAGAATGTATGTCTTGCAAATATAATTATAAATAAATTACTTATACAACTCTAAAATTCATATAAATCTACAGAATACCAATAAACATGTTATTGTCATTTTTCAGAAAGCATTTTCCAAAAATAAGTTATAAATAATTCTTAAAAATTCCAAGAGTGTTTATGACACAGATTTATCACATTTTCTTAAATTAATTCCATACTTAAATTTATAAATCAATTCCATGATCTAAAAATTTATTATGAAGCTAGACTTCTCAAATTTCATTTTTTGCTTAGAAATTATCAGATTTGGTTTAATATAAAATTTTTAATGATTTTTCAAACACATAATAAAATCTGTCTATAGCTCCAGATTTGGTTTAAAATCTGTATAAATTCGTAAAAAACTCAATAATTGTTGAAAAATTTTGTGGATGAACTAGACATCATTATCAACAACTTTGTAGAAGAAATCATCTTCAAATTGTGAGTATAAAATTATCTAAAAATTCGTACAACTTTCTGGCAGATTTAAAAGGGCCAAATAACATTTTCAAAAATCTTTTTAATGGCATAAACTACACATGCAAGTCCAAATTCCACAACATTATCATGATTTGAGATGTAAGGAAGGATTTACTACAAGATTAGAGTTAAAAATCTTACCTAGAATTATTGAATGATTGAAACTCTTCACAAGTTCTTGAATTTCCTTTCTTTTCTTTATTTCTCCTTTGCTTTCTTAGTTATACACACACAAACACTCCTATCATGTTGACACATAATTAGGAATGGCAACGGGGCGGGGCGGGGCCGGGGATCACACTCCCCGCCCCCGATCCCCGATGGTCAAATTTCCCCCGGCCCCGATCCCCGACGGGGAACCTATCACTGCCCCCACCCCCGCCCCCAACGGGGATCGGGTTTCCCCGACCCCGAGCATTCCCCGGCTAAAAAAAAAAAAAAAATTCAGAAAATACAACAACATCATCATCATCCAAGACAGATCTGAAACAGATCTAAAAACAAAAAAAAAAAATTGTGAAACAGCTCTGAGACAGATCTGAAAAAAAAAAAAATCAGAAAATACAACAACATCATCATCCGAGACAGATCTGAAACAGATCTAAAAACAAAAAAAAAAAAATTTGTGAAAACAGATCTGAAAAAAAAAATTCAGAAAATACAACACATCATCATCCGAGACAGACGCGGTGGTGGTGGTGGCGGTAGTGCGAGCTGGACGGCGGTGGTGGTCGGCGACGTCGCGAAGAGAGGGAATGGATGACAGACGCGGTGTTGTGGCGGTGGATCTGAGAGAGAAAGAGAAGTCAGTGAGCTAGAGAGAGATGAGAGAAGGAGACGGGATAGAGAGAAATGAGACCTGAGGGTGAAATAAGGGTGAATAAGTGAAGTCAGTGATGTTGAAAAAACAAAAAAGTGAAGTCAGTGGTTTATTATACATATATGAAGTCAGTGGTTTATATATATATATATATATATAAGGTTAAAATTGTAATTTAACATCGGGGAAAAACCGGGCGGGGGATCGGGGACGGGCCGGGTACGGGGCTGGGACACTGATCCCCGTCCCCGGCCCGAATCTGTTCGGGGATTGATTTTTAAATACCATCCCCGTCCCGTCGGGGGTATTTTTCGGAGAAAATCCGCTCAATTCGGGATCGGGGGGTCGGGTCCCCGTCGGGCCGGTTTCAAATTGACATCCCTACACATAATGCACACTTGCACCTCTCTCTTCACCAACACAGCACACGTGCACCCTCTTTCTTTTCTTTTGATTCCAGCACATCACTCACACATGCACACACCCACATAAGTTTCTTTGCACACCCACACCCACATACATTCTTAATCCTAGATTCAATTTATGTTTAGGATTTATTTAATTAAGCAACACTTAGTCTTAATAAATTTCAATTAGCACCTCATTAAATTAATTATGACTAGTCACAAATCCCACATAATTTAATCAGTCTAATTTGACTTCCATTAGAGCCCAATTAATTATAATTCAATTTATCAATCTCAATCAGATTTTTAATCGAACTCCTAAAAGGTTTCAAATATTAAATTAGACTTATTTTCATCCTCAATTTTGATTTCCCAAATCATTTAGGCCTTCAATTTTTGATCAGACTCAAAATCTCCATCTGTAAATTACATATTAAATTGAGCACCTCATAAATAAATTTAGTTCATAATAATCTAAATTCTCAATCCTCACAACTCAATTAACTCCAATTCGGACCCAATTGATCAAACCTTAGTTTTATTAACTAAATCGAACATTTAATTACACTTTCATAGGATCCAATACTTGAAATTAAACTAATTTAACTTATCAATTTCACCTCCTTAGGCTATTTGGACGTTTAATTTCTAATTCTAAAATAAATCCTTAGTAAAATAATTTATAAATAACAAATATTAAACACCCACAAAATTATTATTTATTTATTTATTTATTTATTTCCTTGTTAGTGATTGAATTTGGTTAATTTAAAACTAACTTTTACACTAATACATTTTTGAGATAGACTCTAGATAAAATTAATTAATTAATTTATTTATTTTCTTTTAAGAATAATAAAATGTGGGTTTTCACAATACTTAACATTATTAATTTACCCCCATGGTTGCAGTCCTTTCTCTGTGAGCACACAACCATTGTGGACCCGGATAGGCGAAATATGTTGCCACAGTCTTGTCGGTGGAACCTTGGGAAGCTTATAGGCAAATTGAAACACGTGGACCTATCAGCGGATAGATCCATAGATGTATGCATTATTATTTGTTGCTGAGTTTATTTCCATGTTTGGTTGATGTGTAGCTTAAAGTTATTATTATTATTTTTTTTATTGTAAATGCAGGTTAATACTTTAAAACTTAATGGGACTGTTATTGAACGCTATTTTGTGAATGTATTAGCAGACGCGTTTGTACCTATTGAAAATTTTGAAAATGTGTTGGAGGTGGACCTGGTTAGTAGCTGGGCTGGGGGTGTTGGTAATGTGGATAGTGAGGCAATTAACATCATAGAACCCTGTTTGGACTGCTGGCAGTCAGATGCACCACACGGGGGTGAGGTCGAATTGACGTCAGCAAAGAAGAGAAAAGACATTACCACAGGGCAAACACGTAGTAGACAGAAAGCGGATGGGAAAGTGTCGACAGTAGGGGAGACATGGCCAAATTTGTTTCCTGACCTGCTAGATTTGTCAAGCACACAACCTGGCTGCGACGTTGATGTCGGCGCAATAGATGGAAGTGAATGGTTAAAAAAAGCAACGAGGCGAGTTACTGAGTTGGAGTGTGAAGTTCGAGAGAAAGATGCACGTGTGCGTAAGTTAGACAGTAAGATTGCAACCAAAGAGAGGATGCTCGGTGCACAAGCCAGTAGCGTATTTGTTGGATTTGACAACGTAATTATGACAAAAGATGCTGAGATTGAACGGCTAAACGTGCTAGTTTGGGAACTGGAGGACAGAATAATGACGTTAGAGGATGAAGTTAACGATTGCGAGGTACATGTAGTGACCCAATCAGTTGCAAATGATAATTACAAACATCGGACACCACCCAAAAATTGTCCTAACCAAAGTAATGGGTTAGGGTCTGTACCTAGTTATGACAACGTGTAATGTGCTGCATCTAGCAGGGAAAAATGTATCCCAGCTTTGAAAGGGCCAGACAATTACATGGCCGAAATGGATTGGGTAACAAACTTAGTTGATGATCCTATCGAGTGTGGTAAACGTGAGCATATGGGGGTGCATGCTTTTCTTGAAAATGGAAATGTTGATCGGACTGTGGATGGCATCGTTGGATTTGATGTTGGTGGTACAAACGAAGTAATTAAGGGCAGAGTGAGTAGTCCCGGCCCAAAGGTGTCATCATTGGTCAGGAGAGTGAAGGACAAGGAACAACATGAATTTAGATTAAGCGACTACGAATATCTAAAGTTTGTTTGTCGTAGCAAGCAAAATTGGAAGAGAGGCAACATGGGGAAAGTGGGGCCATAAGTGATATACGTAATTAATGATGTAGGAGCTAAGCAGAAAACGTGGCACGGGCTTGGAATGTCTCGGAAACAGCCTATGTGGAACATGCTCACATTTGACGAAACAAAGCTGTTGGACAAAGTTTATAGCGTCGACGGCGACGGGTAATCATTAACTCTGGAATATACGACTGCATAAGTATCTTTGGTTGTATATGATTGTTAGTGTGAGTAACTTAAACGGTGAAAGACCGAACGTGTAGATAGTCAAAATTTGGTAATAATCGCTGATTATGTAATGTAACACAAGCAGCGTCAATGTTTCAACTTCTAAAATTGCATATCACCCCAAATTTTTAGAACTTCCTTTGTAAATTAAAAAAATTGGCTATGCTATCGTTGATGGTTCAGCTGGTGTAGTTCCACAGTTATAGTATTATACTGCAAAATGTATTGGATGTAATATCGTATAAATTATAATTTAAGGAAAATGCTTACGGCCTAAAATTGGTTGCAGGTCTGTGATATGGGATGGGGGTGATAACGGTATACAAGTTCGATTTTCAGATATGTGTGACCTAGTACAGTAGGTATCAATTCAAGGGCACATAAGCAGAGATGTGTCGCTCTGTGCATGTGTATAACATGTTTGTTTGTCATTGACATTTAATGTGATTATTTATGTACGACATGAATAACATTATTTTTGTGTTTGTGTAGGTCATCGACGCATATGCAGCCATGCTCATGGACTTATAGAAAAGTGGTGTGCGTTCAAACAAAGATGTAGGCCTGTCGTATGTATTCAGCAGTGTTTGTGCGGTACATGGGTGTATGACTAAAACGATGAACCTTGAACATATGCAGTCACTTACCATTAAAAAATGTCTCACGCAGCAAATGGTTTGATATTGTTTATGGGTTTTGTGTAGAAAATTACAACAGGATGTGATATGAAATCCAAGTGTAGTGTCCCGAATGAAGTACCTGAATGTGCAAACAAAAGCTTCGAGAGGGCATAGATACACATATTATCCGATGTATTACACCAAACATTGGACGTTGATGGTGAACGATTTGGCAACCGGAATGTGGAAGCATTACAATTCTTTGAAACCTAGGTGAGGGATGCAGGATGAGCATTACAATGAAGCGTTGAAAGTGGTAGGTCATTGGGTCTGAATGTACTTTTAAACAGTGTTGGTGGTATTGTTTGTTGTTTAACGACGTGTAGGTGAAATACTTGGGGTTACACCAATTTTGTTAACTGTATATGGTGATTGAAGTTTATTTGCTTGTTCGTGTTATAATGTGTGTGAACATTGATTTTGTAGAAGTAGTGGGTAGAAGACCATTACAACAGAGTCATTAAACCACGATTGGCACCGGGCAGCGGTAAAATGTCGGATTTTGACGGCCCACTTGTTATAGTCGTTGATTGCCCACAGCAAAATCCGGATACGTAAGTTGTCAATTTTTTTTTTTTTCCAATATTTTCACGAATTATGTGACTATGGTTGATTGGATTTGTATGTTATTTGCTATGTATATCTTTGATTGTTTGAACAAATCACGTAACTCTGTGGTTAATTGCACTAATTAATTTGTTCGCCTTTTGTGGGGTGTGGAAAATATGTGTGAAATGTGCATATGTTTTGAATAATTATAATATGTTTCGTTTATGGGTGTACAATTTTTCATAAAATTATATCCTACTTTGGTAGCAGCATTGTAGTGTGCTGCTATGTTAAATTAATTAGTGGTACATCAATTGTTAAATATATGCGCATAATTTTGAATTCCGAAAATGATGTATTGGGTGTTAGATTCTGTCCTGATGTTGTTGGGTTATTGTTTGTGTACATAACAACTGAATTTGGTCCCCAAATATTATGATGTGTAAAATAGTTGTTTTATTGTACTTTACCAAAACGGATTGTGCAATTTTTGTGTGCTACATTATCTGGTAATACATAGAGGGTGGCAATATTGGGAAGACGATGGATGGGAAAACGCTAGACGAACTACGTGCGTTGAATGACTCAATCAGAGGACTCTGTGCTTTGACACGTTACTAAGGTTGTCCCCAGTCACCATATCACCATCATTTTATTTACACAGGTTTTGGTTTTAGAAATTTGTTCGTCTTCCAGCCACTTACTGGATAATCGAAAGTAGACAGTTAATGTTTTTTACGTGTTAGTTTTGGGTACAATTTTTTTCCGGCTGTGTATGATGACGATTTTATTTGGCATACGTATTTTTTTGACGAATGTTTTAAAGTTCAAAGATTGGCAAATGTGTTTTTGTGGCATTGAGCAGTAGGTGTGGGTTTTGTCTATAATGTTTGGGTTTTTGGAATAAAATTGGCCATGGTTTTGAATGGTCGTTTGGTTTGAAGTTCATTAAAATAATAAAAGATTCATGGTAGAGTATGTAATTGGTTTCAGGAAATTAGCATGTATTTTGAGTGTCTGAAGTTGGTGTACGATAGCGGCATGGTAGCAACGATATTGTATCAAATATTAGTAAGTATGTGACTATGCTGGAATATGCGAAAAGTGAGTAGTAGCACCATAATATACGTTGTATTATGAATTCTTGGTTCATGAAACGTCTTGGCGAACTTGATGTGGACGGGACTGTCAAGTGATTAAAATCGGTGACAAACAAAACTAGATTAGGTATCCCGAATGCTTAATGTGTAAAATTAAACATCGAACGTCCTGATCCCTTCATCCAAAAAATATGATGTAAGGGCATTGAACAGTCCCGAATACCATGTTTCCCAGATGCCTTTGCAGCAAATGCACAAATGTTGACATAAGTTAAGAAAAAATTTCCACCGACTACATGTATTACTCAAATTGATCCAAATTTTGTAAATAAATATATTAAGTTTGGAAAACATCCAATAATGTAGAAGCATATGAAGGTAAAATATTGCTGAGCCACAATGTCGTTAAAAAAAAAAAAAAAAAAGCGTTAAGCCATTATTTGAGCAATGGGTTGGGAACAAAAATTGGACAAAGTAGATCATTTTGCATGCTACATAGGTTCCTTGCATGTTTTCCTATTGTGATGACCCATTTTGCCACAACGTCCACACCGAATGCGTTGAATAACCTCACCATTCGATGTAATTCTTTTCCTCTTGGGCCTACCGGGAGGACGCTTGTACACAGGTGGCGTAATGAGATAGTCTGCTACAGTGAACTTCGATTTTCCCGTAGTGGGAATTGTGTGGATAGACCCCCATATGCTGCCTTATAATCCTCAACGTGATAAAACGATTCTATGGCATCGTAAATGTTCTTTCCACTATTTCGGAAAGTAACAACTGCATGTGAATACGGGAACCCATTCAGTTGCCACTGGAAACAAAAACATGAGCGGATGCCAATGTTGACTAAAACTGATGGGTGAGACGAACCTTGAACACATTATCATCTGACTGACTAATTATCCATGACCTGCTATCTTTGTATGCAGCAACCAAATTTTTTTCCATTTTCGGGCAAATTTCGCCAACCTACCCCATTGATTTGACTTTACGCTTTGACCTTTATTCTATGATCTTCCCCTTAGCTGCATCCACCAACTGAGTAGTGGGAAGGTAATGAGCTTTCCCGAATCCAATTGTTAAAAGACTCGGCAACGTTAGACCACATTTCGCCATACCTATGTCCCCTATAGAGACTGTAGACACCCCATTTTTGACCGACCTTAAGACTCAGACGTCATCGATTGAGCGCTCGGTGATCGCACATGTTTGTGCTCGTTTTGATTTTCCGAAGTTTTCGGCTGAGTGCCTTGCCTCCGGGCCTCTGAACTCTTTGTGTTTTGGCTCGGTTTGTGGACCAAGCCTTGTTGACCTTGCCTGGAGGGAGAGAGGGGTCTGTAGACCACTTTTTGTGGTTGTAGACCGCTTTTCTCTCCTGTAGGCTAGTTTTCGGTTTCCGGAACCTTCGGCCGCGCGCCTTGTCTCGGGACCGCTTAATGTTCTCCTCTTGGCTTGGTTTTTGGACCATGCCTTGTTGCCTTGGTTTAGAGGGACATAGAGGTCTTCTAGACCACTTTTTGTGGCCGTAGACCACTTTTCCCTCCCGTAGACCACTTTTGATGCCCGTAGACTAGTTTTCAAGGTTTTCAGCTGCGTGCCTTGACCCGCGGACTCTTGTCTTGCATTCTTTTTGGCACAAACCTTGTTTTCCTTGCTTGGAGGGTGGAATAAGGGTTGTAGACCAGTTTCTCTCCTTGAAAACCACTTTTCTTCCCCGCCAGCCAGTTTTTTGGTCGGCCAACTAGCCTTGGTGGTCTTTGGACCACCAAAAGTAGTCGGCAGCCATGCCACCACCTTGTTTTTTTGGTGCAGACCACCTCTCTCCCTGGCCAACCACTTGGTCTTCTTGCAAACCACTTTAACTGGTCGGCCGACCAATGTAAGTAGCTGGCCGACCACTTCAACTGGTCGGCAGCTTTGTTGCAGTTTCCTGCAGATATTTTTGTGACAGCTGGTGAGCACAGAAACCATCCTCCATACACGTGTATGGAGGCATTGCTTGGAGCTCTTAGCTTCCTCAACAAGCTTGTTGCATGATTTTTCTATAAAAGGGAGGCCCTCTCTCCCTTCTCCAGGTTCAGAAAATTTGCTTGAAGCTATACATACACTTCTATCTCTATCTTTCTCCCTTCGTCTCATATTTGTGCTTGAAAGTGCTTTTTCTTCACACTTTTGCACACAAACACATAGTGAAACACCACACTCTTGGAGCTGAGGCACCTAGAAGCTGGTTTTGGTGTTTTTGGATTGGTTTGAGCTCAGAAAAGCTACTGGAGTTACAACTTTGAAGTTGTTCTACAAGGGTGAGTTTCTAACCTCTTAAAGCTTTGTTTCAGTTTAAGTCTTTGGTCCTATTTGCATGTTGATTTAGGCCTAACTTTATACTGCAAAAAGCTCTGATTTTAAGTGTTTAAGATGTTGGTTTAAGATCTCCTTGGTGTTGGGTGTGGTCTATCCCCTCTTGTGCCTTGTTTGGCTTTGTTTTGTACCATCCTTTTAAGCTATTGGGACCACCTCTTTTTGACCTTCTCACACTGAAACTCAGAGGAATTTTAGTAGTGGAAAGGGTGTTTTGAGGTCCCAAATAGGAGATGGTCATCCCCTCTCTTTGTATCTTGGTTGCTTGCCTTGTTGGCCTCATGTTTGAGCATGTTTATCTAGCTTATGTTGGCCCCATCTCAGCATATTTTTGGCCTCATTTCAGTATGGCATACCTCTGTTTTGGCTTGGTAGAGTCACCCTTTGCATGCTATTTACACTTGTAGTGTAATTCTCACAAACTAGCCTTATATGCTTATATTGATAGCTCATCTTTCTAGCATGTTTTGGTCCTATCCCAGCAAGTTTTTGGTGTTGTTTTAGCATAACTTAACTATGTTTTGGGTTGGTTTGATTGCATCTTGCATGCTCCTTGCACTTGTAGTGCATTTCTATTCACTAGCCTAACATACATCATGCTTTTGACCATCATTCTAGCATGCTTTTGGCTCTACTCAAAGTAGCTTTGGTTCATGTTTTACCATGCTTGAGCTCTATTTTATGTTGTTTTGGTCATGCATGCCGTGCTTTGTATAGCCATAGTGCATTCTAGCTCACTAGACTTGAGTTTCCAAGTCACTAGCATGCATTGCTTGGGCTATTTGCATGATTTGGCATCATTTAGTATGTCATTTCAGAGCATGTTTCACTGCCATGTCTTCACATATTTCACTCTTTCAATGCTTTGGAGGGTTGGTGCTTTATGCCTTAAAAATGAGCCATTGTGTATGCCATCTTGCCTAGGCTTTTGGGCCACCATTTCAGTGTGTTTTTGGTCTTGTTTTGCCATAATACAACTCTGATTTTTGTTGGTGAAGTCATCTCATGCTTGGTTTTGGTAGGTGTAGTGTACTCTTCCTTATTGGCCTTGCATACTTCATGCTTCATGCCCTTCATGCCCCTCATGCTAGCATGTATTAGCTCTAGTCCATACATGTTTTAGCATCATTTTGATATGCTTTAGGACTGTTTGGGTTGCCTTGGCCATATGGTTCTTGTATTGCATAGCTGTAGTGCAATTGGCCTTGCTAGCCTTGTGTTTTCATGCCTCTAGCATGCTTCATTTGTGACATGTGCATGATTTGGCATCATCTACCATGATATTTCAGAGCATATAGCATTGCCATGTTCCCACTTTTTCACTCTTTGAATGCTTTCAAGGGTTGTGCATTATTGCTTTGTTTGGGGACCAATGAGTATGCATGCTTGTCTAGACTTGTGAACTCCTATCTCAACATGTTTTGGTCTTTGTTTTGACCTACTTGAGCTTTGTCCATGGTTGGTTCACTCATTTATGCCATGTATTGCATGCCTCTTGTGTAGTCCCTCTTGGTAGCTGTGACAACACTCACCTTTGATTACTACTAAACTGTGGTTAAGCATGTTAAGTAACTAACCTGACTGAAATTCTAAACTGATTGATTGAGTGTATTAGTTTAAACGCAAGTCTATCTGTTTGACTGCTAAATGATCTGTTCATGTTTTGTGTTTTGAACTGCAAATTGAAGGCCTTATCGACGGCCGAATCCGGAACTGATTAGTGTTTTATGCTAATTGGAATTTATGTGATTTTATAGTATGTTTAATTAAAATGTGATTTGGAGCGATTAAGTTGGATTAAATAATGTTAAATTACTTTAGTTTGATTAATTACCAAACTTGCCATTTAGTGGGCCACTTCTACAATCTTGTTTGGGAGCTTAGCTTTACACCATCTCATTCATTTCATCTAGAGCTAACCGAGTGAGAGAGAGAATTGGGAGAAAGAGTGATTTCAGCTAGAATTGGCTTGGGGAACTAGAAGAAATCGAAGGAAATTTACATATTTGAGCTTCTAGACTTGAAATTGAGACCTAAGGTAGGATATTTATCCTTTAGTTTATGAATTCAAGTTGGTTCTTGCATGGTTCATGGGTCATTAGTGATCTAAGTCAAGAATTGGTTTAAAGAGTTGATTTGAGTAGCTAAATCATGCATGCATGTACACATTGTTGAGTTTTGAGGTTGATTTCATGGAAATCCTCACATGCATGTCTATATTCTAGCTATTGTCCATGAATTCATCATGTTTTTGAGTGAATTGACTCATTTGATCAAGTATTTGAAGCTTTGATTTCAATTGAACACTTGCATGTTACATATACATTATGTTTATGAAGTTTTGTTTGGATTTGTGTTTAATTGAACTACCTTTGGGCTTTGATTTTGCAAATTGATCTTTGAAACATGTCATATTATGAGTTTTAAAGTGTTTTCCAGAAAATTGGCCCAAAAGAATCGAATTTGATGCTTTAAATGTTGAATTTGAGCTTGGAGGTTCAATCTGGAAATTCCAGATTTTGGACCCACGCTCGAGCATAAGACTTCACGCTCGAGCATACACTCTGAGTACATGCATCCCGCTTGAGCGGGGAAAGTAACGCTCGAGCGTGAAATGCATGTATCCAGTACTTTTCATGTGTTTACAGTCCGCTCGAGCGAGGGAATGCACGCTCGAGCGAGGACTTGTGTCTCACGCTCGAGTTGAGGTCGAGCGCCCATCGAGCGTGAATTGCATGTATCCAGTACTTTTGCTTGAGTTTACAGTCTGCTCGAGCGAAGGAAGTCACGCTCGAGCGGAGATCCTTTTCTGCATGTCCGCTCGAGCATAGAAAGCCACGCTCGAACGAGACCCCTGTTTTCTGAAAAATTTTGAAAAGTGCTTTTAAGTACATCTTTGTATCCTCTTTCCATCCTAGGCATTCCTAGGCCATGTTTAAGGCATCTTAATAAGGATATTGATGTAGAACCACACCGAGTCAAAATAGGGACTAAGTCATTGATTGCCAAGTGTGTAACTTAGTGTTTGTTCGTTCTGTAACTGTGTAGGGTTGACATCCGATGACGCTCATTAGTCGCTTATAGCCCAG
The DNA here is from genome assembly GCA_030407325.1 of Camellia japonica. Classification (NCBI taxonomy): domain Eukaryota; kingdom Viridiplantae; phylum Streptophyta; class Magnoliopsida; order Ericales; family Theaceae; genus Camellia; species Camellia japonica. The sequence goes on along the minus strand of JAPPVO010000002.1, from coordinate 112,807,335 downwards.
TGCTCTGTGAGTAACAATGTTGTAAAGATATGTTCAATTATGAATATTTTCTGAATGATCAACTGTTCTGTTTACTGAAATGTTATTGTTTAATGAATGAATGTTTGTCCTATTTGTAAACTGTATTCGTGGTATCCATAGCAATTTACTGTTACTATACTGTTACTGCTACTGTCACAGAGATCTCTGTCAGTTCTCATGTTGGAACCACTACTGTTTACTGTTATGATGGCCATCAACTGACTGTTCGGTCTGTTAAGACCTACTGTACTGTTTTGCTATTAGATGTACCACATATAACTGCTATGGTTTCTAAATGATTGATATGACTGTTCAATGACTAAAAGGACATTCATTCTTAACCTCTTTACACAACTATTATTCATTGGGCTTTAGCTCACTGTTTATATTTATATGTAGGTGTCCAGGCACCGGATCAGAGTTAAGAGCGTTGGGTTAGCTCCCTTTTTGTCAAGCCAACCATCGCGCCTTACTTCGAGGTTCCAAGTGCTGCCAAGCCAAGGCTTTTTGGGGTGTCTCAGTTCACCCATTTGCTTCTGTTTTGTAATACTGTTTAAGGACTTGTACTGTACTGTTATGGTAGGGATTTGGCCCCTAACCTGAATGTCTGTATATGATGTATGTATATACTGTTATGGTTTTGAATGTGAATATGTGCAGAAAAGTCTTTTTGCATACAGACTGTCACAGCTCATTGGACATCTTTTATTACTATTTTGGCTTCCACTAGCCCCTGTACTCTGTATTACTGCCTTTACTGTTAAGCAGGCCTTCGGTAATCACGGATTACTGGCCGGTTACGGTACGAAACCCATAGGGCGGGTTTGGGTTGTGACAGTCGCTTTGTGCTTTAGGCCTCCTAGCATGCTATGCTTATGTTGTTTGGATGATTTGGCATCATTTCATACATGATTTTAGTGCTTATAGTGTGACTACACTCTTACATTTGTCACTCCTTGAGCACTTTTGAGAGTTGTGCTCTTATGCTTAATTGGTGAGTCAATGCATGAGCATGCATTTTCTAGCTTTTTATGCCATCTTTTAAGAGTGTTTTGGCCATTGTCTTGGCATGGCATGAAGTCTGTTTGGGGTTGGTTTGGTACATGGAGTATTGCATTATGTAGCCCTTACATTGTGTCATTCATTAGCCTTCATGCTTAAGGACTCCAACTTGCCATGCTCATGTTGCATTGCATTGTATTTCCATGTTATTGCATTGCATTGTGTTTGGATAGGGTGTTAATCCAAACACGAGAAACGAGGGACGTTTCATACTTGAAGTGATAAAACGTGCCTCATTTCTCGGTCGCCTACCCTCTTGATCATGCATGATAGAGGTTAAGGCCCTTATGTGTTATGTGTGCATTCATTCACACTGATTCGTGCAAACTTGGCTTCTCGGCCACCGTGCATTGCGATGCTCGGTTGGTGGCCCGAGAGTCAAGAACTACACTCTTTTGAGCTTGAGAAATGATAGGGAGGGTGGTTGTGCACACATATCTTGCAAATACACTGCTGTGCCCCTCCTTGTTCTCTGTTGCAGTAAACCAGAGTTGTGCAAAATTTTCTGGTCGGTAGACCAGAAAAAGTAGTTGGCCGACCAGTTTTTCTGGTCTGCAGCAAATGTAAGTGGTCGGCAGGTAGTCTACACCACCAATAAGTGGTCGGCAATGCTCTTGGAGGTTCCCATGACGGAGTAGAAGCTATCTGGAGCTTTGTGCAGTGTCTTGAGAACAATTGCAAACAGAGGCAAGTTGGGGCATCGCAATGGATTTCCGAACGAGGTGACCGAGCATGCATGCACTTCTTGCCCTGAGGACCTCTTCTTTTACTGCTTTACTTAGCTAGCTAATGCTTTGGTTTTGTACTTGAGTAGTTAATGCAATTAGCTATTTGTTTTAATTTGGATTGTAATATTTAATTAGCTAGAATTAGTTAATTAGTTTACTTGTAATAATTAGTTTAATTAGCTTAGATTAGCTAGTTAGCTTATTATTCGGACCCTTCGTCGAGAGGGCGAATTTTGTAATAAGCGTGCGTGTGTGTGATGCATGTCTTCCAATCCCATTTCTTTCTCCCTTTTACTTTCCTGCTTTCGATGGTTAGTTTTAGGGCATATTTCAATTAGCATCCTTATGCTTGCATGCGTGCATCCATTCATCCGTCTTGCATGCACCGGGCTCGGCGCATCATGCAAACTGCATTGTATTTCAATACCAATTTGAATACATGTTATCAAGTTGTATTCACATAACATCTTAGAATAGCCGAGCCTATCTTAGTTGCATTTTTGCATGTGTTGCATTAGGCATTGTTGACATAGCTAGGATCATGCATTGATTACTAACTAGCTTCTTTTTTGGCTAGGAGTACACTGTGAGTGTTTACGCTTTAGCATACTGCACGAGATGTGTATGTTGCCATGTATAGCATGCTTGCCATGAGGCTATTTGCTTAACTGATATAACTGCATGAATGCCTGTGGATGAAGGCTTCATTGCTTGAATTGGAACAATTCATCAAAATGCGTGTTTTAAGCCCACTTGAGGTGGCAAAATCATGTTTTTTTAAGCCCACTTGAGGGTGGCAAATCCACGACTTAGCCTACTTGCGAGTAGCAACTTCAAACCATTTTCAAATAAACAAACATGAGATGTTTTGTTCCAAATTGAGTGATTTAGTCTATACTTGTATGCTGTGAGCATCACATAGTAAGCTAGCTAATAAACCGGAATAAGAACACATGTGTTTTCAAAAACAACATATCATGTTAGTAAAGGCCGATCCTTTGATCGGGCAAGCGGGGGTACTCATTGCATGACCTTCCCCTCTCGTACCCAAGTTCCGAGCCGAGGCAACTTTGGTGATGACGGACACGTGGCCTTAGGTACGAGTCATGGTTTCCTAAATTTCTCCAAAACAAAATATTTAGGTAGCGACTCTGAAATCTGGCAAAGCAGTCCATGTTTGGCGTTTTTTGATTAAAATCGATTTTCCAAAATGATTTGCCAGATTTGGACTCTTTGGTGATTTATCAGTCTTACATTGCACTTTGTGAGATTAGATTCAGAACCGTGACATGAGTTCGAACTGTAGTAGCTAAGAACTACGATTCGCGCCCTCGCGCGTGGAGCGGAGTTCGGGGCGGTCTACAGTTTCTGGCGACTCTGCTGGGGATTTAGAGAACTTGACTCGAACTCATGATATGTTGTTTTGTCTACACTTATGTGTTTCTTTGCATTTCATTTGCATTGGTGCGCCTAGGACACTGTGTTTGCCGTCTGCTATTCTTGAACGGTTTGCCGAAGGCTGACCGGTTGCGGGCTCTGCCACGATGGAAACACAAACCTCGATTTTTACCGAGGCACCCTTTTTAACCATTCGACCTAGTGCATATCAGAATCCATAGTGACTATTCCAAGCCAGGACAGGTTGCTTACCCAATTGTAGATTGTTTGAAACCGTTGCGTGTGTAGTGAAACCCTAGCTCTTGACAAGATAGGACAGGAAAACCCTACCCCTCCATAGGGGTGTTTTGGCTCTCACTTGCTTGCTATGTGCTTTTAGAGTGTGTCTCTACAGGAATGCATGTATCAGTTTGCAAGTCTGGGTATCAGGCCTGCGGGCATCAGTATTTGGGGAATCGGTTTACCTAAGGGTATCAGATTTGAGGTAGTGATTTAGGAACAATGATCAGTGTTTGAGAACAGTGTATTTAGCTTACAAATGCCAACTGTGTGTTGTCTTTATTTAAGCCGTTATGCTATCCGTTTTTCTGGTTGTTGGTTTCCTTATTATGCTTTATTTATATTTTTGCAAGGTAGTTTAGCACAATTGCTTCTGACCAGGCAGATATTCCCCAAGCACTCTGGGTTAGAGGTCGAAGACTTCATCGATCCGAGAATCTGATAGACGGACAACCAGTGTTCTTTTCATTACCCCCGGTTATTAGACGGAGGTCAGTTAGGCGCAGTTCATTAGTACAGCGGTTACCAGATCAGTGGTCCTTATCCACTCTGCCAGTGAGTGGTCAGGCTGAGGTTTCAGTTTCTACCGCAGAGGGAGATATACCGGTTGTTCAGTTAGACCAGCATCTTATGGAAAGTATGGAGGACATGATGCGCCAACTCCAAAAGACTATGCAAGCCATGCAGCGGGATGCTGTCCGCCAGGCAGAGTTTGCCGCGCGCCAGACAGAGGTTGTGGCTCAACAAACAGAACTGATTGCCAGACTTCAGCAGTAGCAACAACCACAGCAAGCCGGAGCATCTGCTTCACACCCACCTCCTCCCCCACCTAGAGTTCCAACACTCGTGGAGACTGCAAACGTCCAGGAAAATACGAACGTCCTAACGGGGCCGGCTCCGCCCCCAATCTTACCTCAGCTGTCCAAAGCACCTACTAATCTTGTGGACACACCCTTTGAGTTCGAGGTGGATCCAACAGCGTTAAAAGTGAGCAAATTAGAAAAACTGTTCAAGAAGGCTCAAGGCGTTAATTCCATACCAGACATAGAGGAAGGGTACACTGATTCGGTCGTGACTTTGTTGGACCGGTTCAAGATGCCGCATATAGACCGTTTTGACAGTTCTGGGATCCCATGGTACACCTGCGGCTGTTCTCAGATATCCTAAGGCAAATGGGCCTCTCCAGACTGCAAAAGCTTTCCTTCTTTAGCCGGACCCTGTTGGGTGTTGCGGCTATTTGGTTTGCAAAGCTGGAGGACTCTGTTAAGAGAAGTTGAGAGGAGATGGCTGAGTCCTTTGTAGCTTAATACTCCTATAACACACAGATCGAGATCACAACTCGTGATCTCGAGACAACGAGGCAAGAGCCAAAAGAGGGCTTCTCCGACTTTGTAACCCGTTGGAGGGCCAAAGCTTCTATGATTACCCCTTTCCACCTTTGTGGATTTACACGAGATCGGGGTACAGATCAAGGACGCCATGAAGCAGGGTCTGATTGACCACGAAAGAGAGTAGCCCAAGAGGGCGTTTACCCATAGTACGAATGCAGGCACGAGTAATGCTGCAGCTGCCAGAACTTCAGATGTGGGCACGGTCACTACCACCCCTTCAAAAACACTTACAGCTACACCATTCACCAGCGCGTCCTGTACCAGCTCACAAACAGCCAGATATCCACCTCGAGCCCAGAGAACCTTCACTCCACTATACATGCCCCTGTCCAAAGCTCTAGGGGTTCTGATCAGGAAAGGGCATTTGAAGTCCTTGGAGCCGCGACCATTACCAGACAAACTTCCTCCCTCCCATAACCCAGCCAAATACTGTGCCTTTCACTAACAGCATGGTCACGACACCGACCAGTGCTTCAGACTGCGTCACGAGATCCAGGATCTTGTTGACAATAAGGTGATCGCACCTCCAGAAAAACCAAATGTCACAACCAACCCTCTCCCACCACATAACCAAGCTCCACCACCTAAACGCATCAATCTGATCCAAACTGGGGTTGTGTCATATGACCCTAGTATATATATCACCCCTCCCACCTACCCAAGCGAAGGTGTTCATTCCAGACAGCACGGATTTGTGCATGTTGAGCATCTCCCAAACCCAACCTGAACCAGTGGTGGTGATTATCAAAGATAGAATAGGGATGACTTTAGGGGCAGAGGGAAATGATGATTTAGAGCCTGAGGAGCTTTAAGTACAACCCGAGTGGTTATATCACATCAACAGACCAGGCTAGGCCGAGGGTAGAGTTGTCAGTTGGGGCAGAAATCAGTGTAGTTCGGGAGGATGGACCTAGTCAGGGGTTAGATGACCTAGCAGGGTTGGAAGAAGACATCACAAATCTATAGTTCTTTGAGGAACAGGATCCGGGAGACGTGACTGTCAACTGGTTCGATTTGGATGGGTCAGCAGAGAATACTAGGTGGCTCAGCGACCAGCCAGATGTTGTTGAAGAACTTCAGCTGGAACAGGGGCAATCAGGAGCTGGGATACCAACAGTGGCCGGAATGGCCGAGAATCAGGAGAAATCGCCGGAGAGCACCGGTGTTAAGAATTTTGCTCGGGATCCGGCAGTTTGAATACAGAAGATACTGAACAGCAGGCTGCACTGAAGTGGTTGAGCAGGAAAAGATCGAAGATCTTGAGAGGGCTAAAAAAGACAAAGCCCTTACAGGGACAAAATGTGCTGTGCGCACAGGAATAGTTGCAATAGAACCGGATAGCTGCCTGTCGGTGGCTGACGGGATGTGGTAGGAAGACAACGACTTACGTCTTGCCCACACCGATGAAGATTAAGGGCAGAACTAGCCGGATGATACCTGGTATGTTGAAGAGGTGGATCATATGACCAGGAGTGGGCGGTATTTCAAGCCCCCACACTTAAATCAACCAAAGGCGTCCGGAAAGGACAAAAAAGCGGAGAGGCAGAAGGAAAAACTGCTCGAGGAGGAGGCTGTACTGAAACAGCTTAAGAAAATCTAAGCAGACATCTCTATCTGGGGACTGCTTATGGCCTCAAGAGTTCACAGACAAGCTGTCCTTTCTGCAATGGACAAGGCGAAACTTTCAATTGATACCACGCCCGAACAGCTAGTAGGGCTGGTTTTTCCGGGAGGAGCTTCCCCGACGTTGACCTTCACTGACAAGGAACTCATCGCCGAGGCTCAGATCATAACAAACCACTCTATATCTCTGTCGAGTGTAGAGAAAAATGGATACCGGTGGTCCTTGTTGACATAGAATTTACTATCAATGTGTGTCTGTCGAGGACGACATATGCTATCAGGTTGAAGCCCGCGAATTTTGTGCCTACCGCCCAGGTGATACGGGCCTACGATAATACTAGCCAAGAGGTGATGGGGACTGTACAGATTCGGACTCAGGTTGGTCCAGGGCAACAGGATATTGATTTTCATGTCTTGGACGTTCCCGCAACCTTCAATCTACTCTTGGGGCAGCCATGGTTGCACCAGGTAAAGGCGGTCTCTTCCACCCTCCACCAAATGTTGAAGTGCCCCCATGGGAAGGGGGTGGCCATCGTTTTTGGGAATTCTTTGATCCATCCGCCGCCAAAGGTTTCTACACCAGTTCTGGAGATTGAACATGGCGCGGAAGATGTGTTCTTGTTAGGGTTCACCCTAGCTGAGGCCCGGGTTGTACAGAACATACTAGCTGTTGATGAGGGGCTATACGTCAGCGCACAGTCTGTCTACCTTATGAACAAGCTCCAGCACATCCCCGGGATGGGATTAGGGCGAAGTGGCCGGAAAGGCGTTGCAGCATCGGCCGAACTGCCGCACAACCCATATACCTTTGGCTTAGGTTATCTGCCTACCAAAGAAGATTGGGTGAGGAAAGGGAAAGAGATGGCCGGAAGAGCTAGAGCCATGCAAGCCGGGAAGCATTGTGAGTTGGTGCACCGACCTATCCAGGGGACCCTAAACGGACGCTTTGTCCGGGAGGGGGAAGACTTCCCGTTCTGCGGCTTCCTAGAGCCATGGCTAAATGCAAAAAGGTGGCGCTTGCCGGGGTTTGAGATTTTCTTTGACTTGCAATTGTTCAGGGATGACGTTGCCGAAGAGCAGACAGACCCACCAGCTGAGGCTGAGCAATGCAAGGAGGAGGATTCCGAGAGCACATAAATTGAAATGGGGGTAGCACTGGTTTGTCTACTCTCAGATCGTCAGATCGTACAGGAGTGCTTGGGGGATAACTTCTTAGTTTCCATGATAGGGAATGAAGCGGTTGTGGGCCCATCTTCAAACATTCTGGATGCATCCATCGCATCCTCCCTCGTCTAGCAATACGAGGAGGGCTTTTTATCGAGCAGCACCGAGTCAGGTAGTGAGCCAGAATCTGATTCCATTGAGTCTGTGGAGTCGGAATCAAATTCCAGCTCGTCTGAGTCTAAGTTCGGTATTCTTGGGGGTGACAACCCGGATGCCACTGTCCTGTCCAGGTCGTCTTTTTGTTTTTCCTTTAAGTTTGTTGTAATAGAGGAATCAGACGGACTGGATGTTATTAATGAGAATGGTACAGCTGTGGCTTCCAAGTGCTTTTCTGTGCCTTTAATTTATTGCATTAATCAAGACTTTCAAAATTTTGATGAAAACGACGAGGAAGAAATTCCTCCGGTTTTACAACGTTTGATTGATCAAGAGCAGGAGAGGTTTGTTAAACCTTTGGTTGATGAAATCACCACAATTAATGTTGGTACTGAGAAGGACCTGTGGTTGGTCCAGATCGGGTCCACGTTGTCTTCGGAGGAGCACGAGTGCTTAGTCGCTTTATTAAAAGATTTCAAAGATGTTTTCGCGTGGTCCTACGAAGACATGCTTGGAATCGATCTTGAGATTGTACAGCACCGGATCCCTCTTGACCTAGAGGCCCGACTTGTTAAGCAGAAGCTCCGTAGGATCTGCCCGGACTGGGCTCTGAAGATCAAAGAAGAGGTCACCAAGCAAATTGACGCAGGGTTCCTGTTGGTATCTGAATACCCTACTTGGTTGGCCAATATAGTTCTAGTGCCGAAGAAGGACGTAGAATTCGGGTATGTGTGGACTTCAGGGATTTGAACAAAGCCAGTTCGAATGACGACTTTTCTCTGCTGCATATTGACGAATTAGTGGACTTCACTGCTGGGCATGCGCTGCTCTCATTCATGGATGAGTTTTCAGGCTACAATCAGATTTTGATGGCACCCGAAGACCGGGAGAAGACTGCTTTCACCACCCCGTGGGGAACCTATTGTTATAGGGTGATGCCGTTTGGGCTGAAGAACGCTGGGGCTACGTATCAACGGGTTGCGACTACAATATTGCATGATATGATCCATAAAGAGGTTGAGGTCTACGTGGACGACATGATTGTCAAGTCCAAGGAAAGAGAGGGTCACTACACCGCCTTGTAGAAATTCTTCCAACGGATCAGAGAGTATCGGTTGCGGCTGAATCCTCAGAAATGTACATTTGGTGTTACAGCAGGGAAAATGCTGGGGTTCTTGATCACACAAAGGGGCATCGAAGTCGATCCTTCTAAAATCAAGGCCATCTTAAAAATGCCACCACCGAGGACTGAGAAGGAGGTGCGAGGCTTTCTGGGTAAAGTGCAATTCATAAGACGGTTTATTGCAAAATTAACCTTGACTTGTGAACCACTGTTTGGTCTCCTGAAGAAAGGAAAAAAGTTCCAATGGCACGACCGATGCCAGGTTGCTTTCGAGCAGATCAAGCAATATCTACAAAACCCACCTGTGTTGTCACCGCCTGAGCCGGGGAAACCGTTGATTCCGTATCTTTCAGTGACTAAAACTACAATGGGCTGCATGCTTGCACAGGAGTCTGAGGACAAAGTGGAGAAGGCTATCTACTACCTGAGCAAGAAAATGCTAGATTACGAGACCTGCTACACTCTGCTGGAGAAGGCTTGTCTAGCCTTGGTATGGGCTACCAAGAAGCTGAGGCACTATCTGTTAGCTCACTCTGTTATACTGGTTTCGAGATTAGATCCCATCAAATATCTCTTCGAGTAACTGGCACTTACGGGTAGGCTAGCTTGTTGGTTGCTTCTGCTTTCCGAATTCGATCTGAAGTATATGACGTGCAAGTCAGTGAAAGGGAGAGCGGTAGCGAAGTTCCTAGCCGACCACCCAGTTGAAGGGGATGAAGCAGTTGAATATCTGTTTCCAGACGAGGCCATTCTGCATATCGAAGAAGAGACTTGGATGATGTATTTTGACGGAGTACTTTGACGGAGCGTCAAACCAATACGGGTATGGGATAGGGGTGTTGCTGATAGCACCCGACAATTCCTATATACCTCTAGCATTCAAACTTCGGTTCAGAGCGTCGAACAACGAGGCAGAGTATGAGGCATGTATTGCTGGACTAGAAGCCGCCTTGGAACTAGGGGCAAAACAGTTGGATGTCATCGGGGACTCGAACCTTGTTGTATCTCAAGCTAAAGGAGATTGGAAAGTAAAAGAAGAAAAGATGAGAATTTATCACCAGACCTTGGATGTTTTGATTCCTCGGTTTGAGAAACTGAATTTCGCCTATCTATTAAGAGAGAACAATAGGTTCGCTGATTCATTAGCAACTCTATCTTCTATGATAGACATCCCTTCCGGAGTCTGGATGTGTTCGATCATCATTGAACAGAAATTCGTGCCGGCCTACGAGCTGATTGCTGCCATAGATGAGGTACAAGATGAGAATCCTTGGTATTACAATGTTTGGAACTTTTTGGAAAAAGAGGCGTATCCGCCAGGGCCAAATGCCAAAGACAAGAGGGCAATTCGAAGAATGGCTGCTCAATTCATCGTCTACGGGGGTAAACTATACAAGAGGGGTCATCTCGGGATGCATAAGCTATGTTTTGATGCTGAAGAATCCAAGCGCTTGATGGAGGCCATCCATGGAGGAGAGTGCGGAGCGCACATGAGTGGGGTGATGCTAGCCCGGAAGATCCTTAGATAGGGTTATTACTGGTCCACCATGGAGGAGGATTGTATTGGCTTTGTCCGGCGATGCCACAAATGTCAGATCCATGCGAACCGCATGAACATTCCGCCGTCGAAGCTGTACAACATGACTTCGCCGTGGCCGTTTTCAGTCTGGGGGATTGATGTAATTGGGGCTGTCACTTCGAAGGGGTCCAATGGGCATGAGTACATTCTGGTAGCGATAGACTACTTCACGAAGTGGGTCGAGGCCCAATCTTACGCGGTATTGAAGGCATCGCATGTCGCTAAGTTCATCAGGAACAACATCATCTGTCGCTACGGGGTCCTGAATGAGATTATTTCGGATAATGGTTCCCACTTCAAGAAGGATGTGATCGACTTGTTGGAGAAGTACAACGTGGCTTTTCATAAGTCATCTACATATCGGCCGCAAACCAACGGAGCAGTTGAGGCCGCCAACAAGAACATCAAGCACATTCTGCAGAAGATGGTGGAAACCTACAAGGACTGGCCAGATAAGCTGCCATTTGCTCTTTGGGGCTACCGGACTTCAATTCGAACTTCTACTGGGGCAACTCCGTATTCCTTGGTTTATGAAATGGAGGCTGTTCTGCCTATGGAAGTTGAGGTTCCGTCATTACGGGTACTGGCTGAGTGTCAAATAGCTGAGGCAGATTGGCAGCAAAGCAGGTTCGAAGAACTCATGCTCTTTGATGAAAGAAGGTTGAAAGCACTGTATCATGTCCAGGGTTATCAATGAAGAATTGCCAGGGCTTTCAACAAGAAGGTTAAGTCTAGGAATTTGAAAGAGGGAGATCTTGTGCTCAAAGACAATCGAGCTCCCATCCACGACCCTAGGGGCAAGTTCAGACCTAATTGGACTGGTCCTTACATCATCAAGTCTATCTGGTCGGGTGGAGCTGTCGTTCTGATGGACCTAGATAGCCTAGAGTTCTCCCAGCCGATCAACATGGACAAGTTGAAGAAATACTATCCCTGAGTGGCTCGCTAGGCCGAAAACCCGAAAGGGCGACCTAGGCAAAAGTTAGAGCACAAAAAATTTGAAATAATAAAAACTGAGCTCGCAAGGTTGAAAATCCAAAAAGGGCGGCCTTGGCAAAAGTTAGAGCGCAAAAAGAGAGTGTTAATACATGAGTGTACCTTAGCCGAACTACGTAAGGCTTGATTCCCATCTTTGGGATACGTAGGCAACTTCATTCTGAAGTCCAGCCATAAACACGTCCAAATCAACTTTGTCCGTGTGATCATGTTGGTCATCTTTGTCGATTATGCATTCAAGAGCTCGATTGTCATCTCCAGTGCAGTGCTATTCAGACTAGGGGCAACTTTCCAGTTGCTAGGATCCGGGGTTGTACATCTCAGTGATAGATCTCGGGCGTGTCCAGTTGTGATCCATATCGAAAATGGTTTTGAAAAGTTTTAATAAAAGTTGGTTTTGCTCAAATTAATCTTTTTACAACTTAGACCATTTTTGAACCAAACGGAAAATTTTCAGTACCCACAACCTTCAATTACATTGATTTCAGTACAGAGTTCTCCTACTCTTGAATACAAATTGAAGTTGCTTTTTATTACATTCATAAAGAAAACTTGAAAGTACTGATTAAAGCAAATAAACTCGGGGCATAGTCAGGTGTTCCTGTGTCCCCTCCCAGAGCTTGTGGAAGCCTCTGATGCCAAAGTAGGCCCAACCTGCGCCTCTTCATCAAGCCAAGCTGTGCATTCATTAGAGAGGGTGCAACTGAAAGTGGGAGCGGAGGCCAGAAGCTCTCTCGTCCTCTATGCTATGGAAATGCAGTAGGGTACTCTATCCCTTCTTCCAGACAAGTCTGATCATGTCCGAATTGGTGCTGGAATCGGAATGGGAAATAAAGAACACAATGTGTCAGGCCGATCAACTGAATCTCGGGCTGGCGAGTCATGCTATAGCTCATTGCCGGCAAATTGAGCCAAGGGCAGCGCCAAGCAATGTCGAGAGCGGACAGACTGCACATCCATTCACACCACCATCCCTCATCAGGGGTATCGACTACACGTCGCCGGAAGAAATAGCCGCGAGCTGAATATGTTGGGCATGAGTCCACAACCTTTAACTTATCCATCAACCATATCTGGGGAGGGATGAAAAATGAGAGATTAAAGAATAGAGAGGTGTATGTGGAGAGAAAAGTGAGAAAAGGGTTTTGAGAGAAAAAACCGAGCCTAAGGGTCGAGTGATGTGAGAAATATATGTGAGATAGGGTGGGAAACATTACCTGCAGCAGTAGTGGACTCCCCGCGAATCTAGTTGTCTCTCGGCGATGGAAAGCGTCCAGACCCATCAATGTCTCAGCTAGTGTCATGGCGATGCAGTTCTTGCCATCTTTTAAGCCTTGGGCAACTTCAATTAAACGGACGCTAAACCCTCCGGAGCTTGGGGCAAGCAAGAAATGAGACAACATGCACAAGCAAAGCGCATGTCGCCGAAAACCTTGCCAATGATGATCACCGCAGTCACCAGTATCAGAAAATCGACGAATCAAGCTCGGAATGTCCAGTTCCCCATCGCAAATCAATGACCGAGCGTCATGCAAAGTGAGCCCGCACATCCGTCCCAAGGCTTGGACGTGGCCGAAGCGAAACTGGGGCAAGAGCTCTTCATCGCGCTGAGATTCCATCAAAACTTGGAAGTCCTCGAAAGTGGGACACATCTTTTGTCCCCCAAAGCTGAAAACATGAGTTATTGGATTCCAATACCTTGCTGCGGCACGAAGGAACGGAAAACACAGTGGGGTACGGCTCAACGTGAATAGTGCATTTATGCCGAAGCCCTGGAAATTCAGCTTTTTTGAGCCATCCAAGTTAGCGATCCAATTTGTGAGATTTTGGACAAGAAATGCCTCCATTTGGTGCAAAACTGAGTTAGAATGAGGGAACCACGAAGCTGGAACCTTTATAGAGGATAAGGCACTGTTTAGAGGACAGGTGGTCAAAATCTGGAGGTCTTCAGGCTAACTGGTCGACCAGCCACTTTTTCTGGTTTGCAGACCATAAAAGTGGTCGGCAGCCTTCTTTGGTGGTCGGCCATGAGCAAAAAAGTGGTTTGCAGCCTTTTCTTGTCTCCAAAAGAGAGTTCCTAGCCTTCTATGTGCTGAGAATCCGGAAGGTCTGAGTTTACTTCTGATTCGGATGCGTTATGTTGCGTTGTTTGTCCAAAATGCATTTGCTTATCGAGTTGTTAAGTTTTCCTTATCGAGTTGTTACTGTTTGATTATCGAGTTGTTGCTCTTTTGTTTATCGAGTTGTTGCCCTTTGCTTATCGAGTTGTTAATTCGTTTACCGAATTGTTGAGTTAAGTTGTTTAGTTTGTTACGTCGGTTCACTACCTGACTTGGTAATACACGATGTTCAATTTCCATCAATCTCATTTTTGTGCAAAATGATGCGATGTGATACTTAGAATACAACTGCAACACTTTTTGAACAAAAAGCTATTTTCATTCCATCATTGTTTCTTTTTACAACAAGGTACAAGTTTTAAGGAAAATAAAACTGCCTAACGTTGTACAATGTGCTACAACTACTAGTAAAAAGAAAACAAAAGCAAAAACGTCTGAATCGGTGCTATCGAGCTCAGGGTCGAGAGGCTCTCTTCACCCTCTCTGCACCACCGCCGCCGGCACTCCCGTCTGAATCAGAGTTGTCATCCTCGGAATCCTCCTCAGCGTCACGTTCGCCCTCAGAACCGGAACCGGTGTCATCATCTCTGCCCGCAGATGTCTCTGACTGAGGGTGCGCTGACTCCTCCTTCTCGCTGGACTCGTCATCATGTCTGGCAGGCACTCGACGCCTCCTTCGGCCGTGAGTCGAGACCCCTCTCTCAGCTGCTCAAGAAGGCCTGGATGGCCCGGGCTGTAGCGGTGTGACCTGAAAAGGGCAGTTTGAATACATCAGCTAGAGTATGTATATCAGATATCAGATGCAAGAATGGTATATAGAGTGTGTGCATGCAAGTATAGTATGTGAATGTGATGTGTCGGATGTGCTTTACACATGCAGAGAATCAATATAGTGAAATGTTCAGTTTCAATATGTCATCAGAAGTATGATAAATGCAAGGAAATTGAAAAGTACCGGAATGCTGGAGGTGTACAGCAGCGTCTCCCTCCGCAAGACCATACTCTCGAGTGAGGCCACCACCTTGAGCAATCCCTCAGTATATCCTCTAGGAGGCTGTGGATACAAGTTCAAGTCATCAGTAAGTGAATGAATGAATGTCTAAATATTTGAATGATAAATGAAAACTGTGGAGTATACCGGTAGTGAGTCAGGGTCACTAACATATCGATGATCGGGCAATGGAGACTCTAGTGGAATCTGGTAAGGCGTCCTATACGCCAGCCTGTTAGCTCGGTCGAAGATAGGCCACACAGCCTAGGGCCTAGGGTTGGGGACCTAGTAGAAACTCTCTAAGTCTCGAAGGTGGCTGGCTAGCTAGGAAGGAATGTTGCAGCTCGGGCGCAGCTCGACGACAGATATCAGTAGCTCTCCTCGTAAGGGTACGGACACCTGTCAGTGGGGGCATCAGGAATGTGTGGATGTACGTCGTGTACTTTCCCTCCTCTAAGAAAAGAACTGCATCGGCACCCAGCATAAGGTCGTCAGCCTCCTGAGGAGTGAGACTCTCTGTGGACCGCATGTCCAGTGGAGGCGGTGAAGGGAGATCCTGAGCGGGATTACCTATCGTCTGGCGCATGAAGCGCTCCCCGAGAAACCAGGCTCTGCCGACTGGTCCCTCAAACAAAATCCTGTACCAGGAAGTGCCCCATGCCCCAGCAAACTAGAACCGAGAATACCCTGACATGGTCTACAAGGCTGTGCAGGTGATCTGCGAATAACAAATCCATGAATTGATCAGTTGTCATAAAGATGCAAGATGAATCAAAGCTGAAAGCATGAAGAACTGAGAGTTCTGGTTTACCTCCGTCTCCCGTACGGTGTCAAAATACTGCCGGAGATATGACAATGTCTCCCGTGGCCTGGGCTGGCACTGACCCTTAAATCTGCGCGAGTATGCCACCTCGAGTGGTGCCTCAACCTTCGGCTCGGGAGCGAGCGTCGGGAAGTAAGCGCAAACCCACAGCTGTGAAAGGCAAGATAGTGGTAATGAGAATACAGAATATATAGAGAATACAGAATGTTGAGTGCAAAATGTGAATACAGAATGTATAGAAAATGCAGAATGCTAGTGCGGAATGCAGAGTACAAAATGTAATGTGTGCAATGTGTGGAGTGTGCAGTGTACAGATATTGAAAAAATAGAAATGTAAATCAAGAGGGTAGAATGTACCTCCCAGACTCTCCAGTAGCCACCTACTATGCCCCCGCGCCCGCGAGAGGTCGCGCTCATGTAGCAGTAAAGGGTAGCAAGGCCAGCGCCACCCCAATCAAACTGCCGGACCTGTGATAGGTCTACCAGAGCTCTAAGAAGATATAGCCCGATCGTGTCCCCCTGTCGGAGAACAGTGTGGTCCCGAGAAGGAACATCAAAAACCCCCAAGCATACTGCTCGATGGCCTCAACAGTCTTGGGCGTAGTCCCCCTGTACTGCTCCGTAAGCCAGGTGTACCTGACCATGCATGGTGATTTGCTGGCCGGCGGATGGGCTCCAAGCAGATAAGTCTAAGCTGCCTCCCACTCGCCCATATCAAAATCGTATGGGATCGGCCGACCTCCCACGTTGAGGCCCGTCAGCATCGAAAAGTCGTACGGGGTCATCGTCATGTCCCCGGTAGTAGAGAGAATTGAAGGAGTTGGTGGTGTCCCACCATCTCTCTACAAGTGCACCCATGAGGGTCCTACTTGCCTGATGAAAACGCGACAACCCTGTGCAAAATGGGCCAAACCCTGCCTCATCAACGATATGTCGAACAGCATCTGGGAGCTCTATGTACCACTCCCTCGCGATGATCGACCCGTATCCCCGTGTGAAACGGGAAGCTACTTGCGTTTAGAATGAACAGATGTATTCAGTTTTAGAATGAACAATGTACTGTGTTATGAGCTGTGTGTTCAGAATGAACAGTGTACTGTGTTATGAGCTGTGTGTCAGAATGAACAGAATGTTTGTGTTGTGAACTGTGTGCCAAATGAATAGAGTGTGTGTGTATGAGCTGTGTGCCCAAATGAACAGAATGCTGTGTTGTGAGCTGTGTGCCAAATTAACAGAGTGTTGTGTATGAGCTGTGTGCCCAAATGAACAGAATGCTGTGTTTTGAGCTGCGTGCCAAATGAATAGAGTGTTGTGTTGTGAGCTGTGTGCCAAATTAAAAGAGTGTTGTGTATGAGTTGTGTGCCCAATAAATAGAATGCTGTGTTTTGAGCCGCGTGCCAAATAAACAGAGTGTTGTGTTGTGAGTTGTATGCCAAATTAACAGAGTGTTGTGTATGAGATGTGTGCCCAAATGAACAGAATGCTGTGTTTTGAGCTGCATGCCAAATGAATAGAATGCTGTGTTGTGAGCTGTGTGCCAAATTAACAGAGTGTTATGTATGAGCTGTGTGCCTAAATGAATAGAATATTGTGTTGTGAGCTGTGTGCCTAATTAACAGAGTGTTGTGTATGAGCTGTGTGCCCAAATGAACAGAATGTTGTGTTTTGAGCTGTGTGCCTAATTAACAGAGTGTTGTGTATGAGCTGTGTGCCCAAATGAACAGACTACTGTGTTGTGAGCTGTGTGCCAAATGAATAGAATGCTGTGTTGTGAGCTGTGTGCCAAGTGAGCAGAGTGTTATGTATGAGCTGTGTGTGCAAATGAACCGAATGCTGTGTTGTGAGTTATGTTTAGAATGAGCAGAATCGCTGGGTATGTAAATGCGTTAGACGAGCAGATATATAATACATAGCGAAAGCATGAAGTGTGCAAGAAATGCAAAATACATCGCAGAAAATGTAAAAGTGAAGTACGTACCTCGCGCGCATAATGAGATAAGTGGGACTCCGGCTCCCGTAGTAGCAAGTCTGCGGGCGCTCGTCGCGCGAAGTCTGTCAAATGATGAAAGGTGCT
This sequence comes from Camellia japonica, assembly GCA_030407325.1. Lineage (NCBI taxonomy): Eukaryota > Viridiplantae > Streptophyta > Magnoliopsida > Ericales > Theaceae > Camellia > Camellia japonica. The sequence continues at coordinate 112,789,807 of JAPPVO010000002.1, read as the reverse complement.
CGGGGGTAGGATGTGCTCCTAAGGGTGGTACCTCTCCGGATCAAAAGGCCGAACCCTTGGCAGCAATGGTATGACATCAGGTTCATCCTCTGCTCTCGGGGAGCCCCCATCGTGTGGAATATGGTCCGCCATCTGGGAACAATCTGCAAAAGGTGAAAATGAGCAAAAATGAGCGAAATGAGCTAAAATTGCAAAAGTCAACAAAAGTCAACTCTCGGGAAGAAAAAAGTCAAAGAAAAGTCAAAGCCGGGAAAAGGTGCTAAACTTCGAGAGAAACATACCTCAAGTGGTGAAAATGGAGAAAGAAGAGCTCGAAACAAATTCTGATCAGTTCAAACGAAGAGAATCGAAATTTTTTCGCGAATCAACTTCGCGTGGGGCGTTGGAATACGCTATAAAGTGTGGATCTAAGAGAGAAAAGTGTCTAGGAGCAAAGAGGAGTGTATTTCGGCCTTGTGTTTGTGAGCAAAAGTCATTTGGAGTTGTATACTTAAAGGGCCGACCTTTAAAAGACCAAGCTGCCCTTATTTTGCTAAACTGGTCGGCCGACCAGTTTTTCTAGCTGGCCGACCACTTAGGTGGTCAACAACTGGTCAGCAACACTCTTGGGTGGTCTCCAGGGTCCCATTGTCCACCCTGTGTGTTTTTGTGCTGATTGGAGTCCTTGGCCCTCGAGAAAGTGCAAGAAAAGTATACTTTTTGGCTCAAATTGTCCCCGTAGGAACTTCAATTCAAGTCTTTGATGCGTGGCTCATCGTTACTCATCAAGAGCAGGGTGTATCCTTTTTCAGTATGGTGTGACCCCTCCGAGAGGTAAATCGGAGGTTTCGGTTGGATCGGTCTCGTTAAGGCTTGTGTTTCCTTATTCCGCATTTTGCTTCAACATACTATTAAAGTTACACTTTTCTCGCATGTTATGCACATTTCTCTCGCATTGTTATACACATTTCTCCCGTATTGTTAGGCGCATTTTACTTGTGTTGTCACGCACATTTCGCTCGCATTGTCATACACCTCCTTACTTGCGTTGTCATGCACACTCCTTGCATTGTTATGCACATTTCTCTCGCATTGTTATGCACATTTTACTTGCATTGTTATGCACACACTATTTGCGTTGTCACGCACATTTTGGCTTGCGTTGTTATACATGCTTCGGTTGCATTATTATGCACCTCTTTACTTGCGTTGTCATGCACGTTCCACTTGCATTATTATGCACACTCAACCTGCATTGTTATGCACTTTTCACTTGCATTGCTATGCACCTTTCCATCGACATCATATATGCACGTGTTTATCTGGTATTGAAATTGTATCTTGATATAGCGTTGATCATGTGTTCCTGTCATATTGTACTTGTCAAAATCTCTCTTTTGTGCAGGCACGATATTGTATGTACGGTTCATTCAGAGAAGTTCCGGTTTGGCTCGGTTTGTGGACCAAGCCTTGTTGACATTGCCTGGAGGGAGAGAGGGGTCTGTAGACCACTTTTTGTGATCGTAGATCACTTTTCTCTCCTGTAGGCTAGTTTCCGGTTTCCGGAACCTTCAGTCGCGTGCCTTGTCTTGGGACCGCCTTAACGTTCTCCTCTTGGCTTGGTTTTTGGACCATGCCTTGTTGCCTTGGTCAAGAGGGACACAGAGGTCTTGTAGACCACTTTTCCCTCCCGTAGACCACTTTTGGTGCCCGTAGACTAGTTTTCGAGGTTTTTGGCTGCGTGCCTTGACCTGCAGACTCTTGTCTTGCATCCTTTTTGGTTTGTTTTTGGCACAAACCTTGCGAGCTTTTCATTTTTCATTTTTTTTTTCAACCTTGCGAGCTTTTCATTTTTCATTATTATTTTTTTTCATTTTCATTTTTGTTTTCATCATTTTTTTTTTATTTTTTGTTTTTCTGCTCTAACTTTTGCCTGGGTCGCCCTTCCGGGTTTTCCGCCCAGCGAGCCTCTCAAGGGTTTCAGTTTAACTTGTCCATATTGATTGGGTGTGAAATCTCTAGGCAATCTATAAGAACGACTATTACACTTGACCAGTAGATATGATGACGTAGGGACTAGGCTAATTGGGTCTGAATTTGCCCCTAGTGTTGCCCCTAGTGTAGTGGATAGGAACTCGACTGTCCTTCAATAATAATATTCATTCTCTCAAATTCTGGGTTTTGCCTTTCTAGGCGGTCTTCATTGGGAAACAATTCAGTTTTAACTCTTTGATCACATCCAACATTTTGCCCCTAGTTCAAGGGTTGCTTCAAATCTAAATCACATCTGACCTTCTTGTCCCTAGTTCAAGGGTTGCTTCCAATCTGAATCACAGGCCCTACGTAGTTCTGGCTAAGGTTTACTCGGGTATTGACACTCCCCTTTTACGCTCTAACTTTTGCCAAAGCCGCCCTTTTGGGTTTTCAACTGTGCGAGCTTTTCATTTTCTTTTTATTTTATTTTTATTTATTTATTATTATTTTTTTTGTGCTCTAACTTTTGCCTGGGTCGCCCTTTCGGGTTTTCAACCCAGCGAGCCTCTCAAGGGTGGTACCTTATTGCCCCTAGTTCAAGGGCTGCCTCCATTTCAGCTATGCAAGCCTCACACTTTTGCCCTTAGTTCAAGGGCTGTTTCAAATCGAAATCACATTCTCTGCCTGAGTTTAAGGTCTGTTTCCAATCTGGATCACATCATTGCCCCTAGTTCAAGGGCTATTTCCAATCTAAATCATATTCGACCTTATTGCCCCTAGTTGAAGGGCTGCCTCCATTTGAATCACATTATGGCCCCTAGTTCAAGGGCTATTTCCAATTCGGCTATGCAAGCCTTACACTTTGAATGATCATTGAATACTTCGAATCAAGGTTTGAAAGCTAAGGAGCTAAGGAGGTCGGACCACGAGTCAAGAGGAATCCTATGCTATATAACTAATTCCAAGCATGTCTTCGTAGGACCACGCAAAAATAGTTTTTTGAAATCTTTTCACAAAGTGACTAATCACTCGTACTTTTACGAAGATAAGATAGAACCAATTTGGACCAAGGCAGAATCCTTCTCAGTACCCACATTAGCAAAAATGATTTTATTCATCAAAGGCTTAGCACACCTCTCTTCCTCTCAGTTGATCAAAATTTGCAAATCCCGAGGAAATTCTTCCTCTTCGTTTTTATCAGAGTTTTGGAAAAAGTTTTGAAAAACTTTGGTTAATGCAATGATTTAAAGGCACAGAAAAGTAGGCAGACTCTATGGCATTTTTGTGATTTTTGTTTATTGAAAAGAGACTATGACTCAGCAATGACAACAGACTTTTGACAACATACTCAAAAGAAAATGACAAAGAGGACCTAGACATGACAGAAATGTCTAGGTTAGCACTATCGAAATCAACAGACTCTGACTCATTAGGCTGATTCGAGCCTGACTCTAACTCTACAAACTTGGTGGAGTCAAACTTAGACTCAATACTCAATTTAGAACTTAGAATAAAACCATTCTCAAATTGCCAGTCAAAGTGTGGGCCATTGACAACATTCAAAATAAAGCCCGTGCAATCAACAGGTGGTCACTCCCCAATTACAGAAACAAAATGGAACTTCCAATTATGCCCTCACTAAAAACACACTGAACCCCACAAACTGAAATGCTTGAACCACTCACTTGAATTTGAGAACCCCTGTATAGATCCAATACATTGCACATAACACATAGCAGGAAAGAGAACAAACACCCCTATGGAGGGTAGGGTTATCCTGTCCTAGCTTGAAATGATCTAGGGTTTCACTATTCAGCCAAGTGGTATCACACATCCTAGAAATAGGAGAGCATCCTGTCCTAATTTGAAAGGTACTATAGCTCACTGTATGTACAAGGTTGGCTCTACTTTAGGGGTTGAAGCCAAGGTGACGTTACCAAAGAATCCTTTGGGTCATAACCAATGAAGATCTTAGGAAATCAGAAGAATCAATATAGCCTCTCTTCAAAGTTCGAGAACCTTTAGATCTCAAAAGGTTATAACACAAGGCCTCCAAAGTAACGTAGAGATAGGTGTAGTGTCACAAAAAGTATGCATGTGCTCCCACCAGTATCTGGGCAACACAAGAACTTTAAGTGCACCAATGCATACAATGCAACAAACATATAACTGAAAATAAAAGTCATATCATGGAGTTCAAGTCAAGGTTTCATAAAATCCCCAGCAGAGTCGCTAGAAACTGTAACATGCCCGGAGGGTACCCGCGCGCGTTAAACAGTTCAGACCCCCGAGATCTCTTTGATCTCAGTCTCATGAGTGCAATGTGAAACGTAGATGAGAGTCCAGATTTGGAAACTTTTAGTGAAAATCCATTTTATTGCAATTTTGTCAAAAATGGACTGCGTCATCAGATCTCAGAGTCGCCACCTAATATTTTGGAAAATTAGAAAACCCATGACTCAGTGCCAAGGCCATTGTTCGTCGTAACCAAGGATGCTTGGCTCGGAACCTTAGGTATGAGAGGGGAAGGTCAATAATGAGCACCCCCGCTCACCCGATTAAAAGATCGGCCTCTACTAAACCATGATATGACTTTTATTTTCTTTATATGTTCATGTTCTGATTAGTTAATAAATCCTAAAAATTTACTATGTGAAGCATACAAGTATAGACTATGTCATTCATTTTGGAACAATTTCATATCATGCATTTTGAAAGAGTTTTGACGATGTACAACCCAAATAAATTGAGTTTACAAGCATGAAAAATCAACATCATTCCAAATTAAGCGACACAACCTCTATCCACTGGCATTCATAGAGTTATATCACATAAGCAAATAGTCTCATGGTAGAATGCTAGACATTGTAAGAAAAACACACACAAACGGGATGCTAAAGTATAAAAACTCACAGATTGACCGACGTCCCTCGAACAACTACAAAACAAAGTTAGTAAAATATGCATGATCTTATATACAGAATCCTAATGCAATTCACTCACGAGATGTAGCTAAAGATCCGGCTTCTAAGATATGACATGTGAATCATCTCAATAACATGAGGTAGCGCATAGAATCACAGAAGAATTGATTAAATCCACACATGTAAATATAGCCGAATCTTAATGCATGAGACATGAATGTAAAGTATGGATATGCATGGCATGTCAGATATATACATATGTACAGTTAGGGAAAGCGAGTAAAGAATGGGATAGAAAGAAACGGGGTGGGGGAATTATTACAACACCTGAATTATTACATATCCAAATAAAGGAGGGGGGAAGAAATAATAAAATAAAATAAAACTTCACAAAACACTCGAAATAAAGATGAAAGTTTTAAACCCCCGGCCATTCAGCAAGTAGCAAAAATCCACCAATCCAGCGCATGTACTCATCTTCAATGGGAGCCCCACAAGGATCTCTTAGCATTAGGTTTCATCTTTTGATTGGGAGCCCCGTCCTCAGAAAATAATTCTGCAACATATGCCCTTCGCTCTTCAATACTTACATTGCCAAAACTGCCATTGGGATTACAATTTCATAAATTGCACCTATCTAGAAAAGTGGAAGATTCAAATTTGTTCGTTGGAGAACTAGCATTTTTAAGCTACTCAGCATATCAAGCCCTGACTCAGATAGGGAATAGTGCCAACCAACGTCTTCAACTCGGTTATCTCGCAAAAGATCTTCTTCAACCATGCAAGAAACAAATCTTGTATGAATTTCTAGAGCTGGACTGTGGAGTGCCGTGGAGCTACAAAATGTCGCCGACAGAAGAAGCCACACTGGAGTGACGGAGGCCGTAGAGAACACTTCTCATTCTGTGACAACTAGCTTCAGTTTGATATACACCAGGACAGCAGATAAGATGTTACCAAGCACTGCAACCACGTGCTACTAGCATAGACGGAGTTAGAGAAACATTATCACGATCTGTCTTGCAATCCATGAGCTCATGACCACCATGGAAACCGGTCATCAACTCTGGCGAAACACCCACACCTAACGCCGGAGCTCATCAACCCATCGACGCAACACCAACACCACTCTTCACAGTTCACTACACAGCTCCTATACAGGAGAACACAAGGGCAGCAACAGCGTCCAAGGAGCCGAAGGAGGGAGTGGTGGTGGTGGCTCGGTATTGGTGCAGTGGCGTTGAGCGGCAGCGGAGCTCGGTACACCGCGATGTAGAGAGAGAGAAACAGTCCATGCAAAAGAGAGAGTGAGAGTGAGATGTAGATAGAGCGTGTGGGTGTGGGTGTGTGCCCGTGTATGCCTCTGCATGTGTCTGCTGGTGTGTGTGTTAATGGTGTCTTGTGTGCATGTGTGTGCATCGACTGTGCGTGTGTGTGCCTCCTCTCCCCTCCATGTGTGTGTCTTTTTTCATTCAAGAGAGAGAGACATTGGATGCATGTCTCAATGTATGCTGTGTGTGGTCTGTGTATATCTTTACATTTTCAACACTCAAAGCTGCCGAGAGAGAGAAGAGGGTGAAGTGGGTCTGTTTGTGTGTGATGAGTGTGTGTGTTGCATGTGCTGCCGTGTGAAGATGAAGTTGGTGGTGTGTGTGTGTATCAGCTACTGCTGCGTGTGTGTTGTGTGTGTGTTGCATGTGCTGCCGTGTGAAGATGAAGTTGGTGGTGTGTGTGTGTATCAGCTACTGCTGTGTGTGTGTTGTATTTGTGTGAATGGTGTATGGTGTGCAGCTCAGATCAAAAGACCCTCTCTCTACCCGTGTGTGTTGCTCTCTCTCTCTCTCTAAACCGTGTATCTGTGTATGGTGTCAGAGGTCGGTTGTTTGTCGGGAGAGTAAAGAGAAAAAAAGAGGTGCCGAGAGGGAGAAGAGGCCGTGTGTGGTGGGTCTGTTTGTGTGTTTTTCTCTCCCTCATCCACTCTCACCTGCTCCTCTTTTTTTTTTTGTCAATCTTCTTCACCTGCTCCTCCTTCTTTTTGAAAATTGTCCCTCAGAAGATATCCCCTCTCTTCAAAACAACAACTTGCTCCTCATGTGGTACCCACATGGTGGGTAGTCTTTGTTTATATATATATTGAAAATCTGCCCAGAGACCCCCCCCGGGCCATGTGAACCTCTCTTTTACTTTACATTTTAAAAATCAAAGTGGAGAGACAGAGGCCCCCCCCTTGTGAGCTGTATTCATGTATCCTTTTAAAAGTTCAACTTATCTATCATCTCCACTCTTCTTTTTTCTTTTTTTGTTTTGTTTTTTTCCACAATTCTAATCTATCTCCACCGAAAGTTGTATGTGTTTTATATTCAAATTCCTCCACCATTTTTCAAACTTATTTCACCAAATTGAGTCCCACTCCATTGAATTATTTTCCACTCAAAACTTATCATCACCTGACCCTCTCTTTTTCTTTTCTTTATTTTCTTTTTTCATTTCATTTTTTTATTTTTTATTTTTTTGTTTTTGTTATTTTTTTATTTCTAAAATACACCACCTCAAAATATATACACACACATTAAATTATATAAAAACATATAAAATTATAAAATACAACAAAATAATAAACTATATGATATAAACTAATTTGGCCAAAATAAGTGAGGTTTGGGATTAAAATTTCAATTTGATTTTTTTGGTGAGGGTGGTCAAAACAAAGTGCCCAAGTTTTAGGGCTGGTCAAAATGGGGTGTCTACACCTTGTTGGCCTCATGTTTGAGCATGTTTATCTAGCATATGTTGGCCCCATCTCAGCATATTTTTGACCTCATTTTAGTATGGCATACCTCTGTTTTGGCTTGGTAGAGTCACCCTTTGCATGCTATTTACACTTGTAGTGTAATCCTCACAAACTAGCCTTATATGCTTATATTGATAGTTCATCTTTCTAGTATGTTTTGGTCCTATCTCAGCAAGTTTTTGGTGTTGTTTTAGCATTTTTTAACTTTGTTTTGGGTTGGTTTGATTGCATCTTGTATGCTCCTTGCACTTGAAGTGCATTTTCATTCACTAGCCTAACATGCATCATGCTTTTGACCATCATTCTAGCATGCTTTTGGCTCTACTAAAAGAAGCTTTTGTTCATGTTTTACCATGCTTGAGCTCTGTTTTATGTTGTTTTGGTCATGCATGCCTTGCTTTGTATAGCCATAGTGCATTCTAGCTCACTAGCCTTGAGTTTCCAAGTCACTAGCATGCATTTCTTGGGCTATTTGCATAATTTGGCATCATTTAGTATGTGATTTCAGAGCATGTTCCACTGCCATGTCTTCACATCTTTCACTCTTTCAATGCTTTGAAGGGTTGGTGCTTTATGCCTTAAAAATGAGCCATTGTGTATGCCATCTTGCCTAGGCTTTTGGGCTACCTTTTCAGTGTGTTTTTGGTCTTGTTTTGCCATAATACAACTCTGATTTTTGTTGGTGAAGTCATCTCATGCTTGGTTTTGGTAGGCGTAGTGTACTCTTCCTTATTGGCCTTACATACTTCATGCTTCATGCCCTTCATGCTAGCATGTATTAGCTCTAGTCCATACATGTTTTAGCATCATTTTGACATGCTCTAGGACTGTTTTGGGTTGCCTTGGCCATATGGTTCTTGTATTGCATAGCTGTAGTGCAATTGGCCTTGCTAGCCTTATGTTTTCATGCCTCTAGCATGCTTCATTTGTGACATGTGCATGATTTGGCATCATCTACCATGATATTTCAGAGCATATAGCATTGCCATGTTCCCACTTTTTCACTCTTTGAATGCTTTCAAGGGTTGTGCATTATTGCCTTATTTGGGGACCAATGCGTATGCATGCTTGTCTAGACTTGTGAACTCCCATCTCAGCATGTTTTGGTCTTTGTTTTGACCTACTTGAGCTTTGTCCATGGTTGGTTCACTCATTTGTGCTATGTATTGCATGCCTCTTGTGTAGTCCCTCTTGGTAGCTTTGTGCCTTAGGCCTCCTAGCATGCTATGCTTATGTTGTTTGGATGATTTGGCATCATTTCATACATGATTTCAGTGCTTATAGCGTAGCTACACTCTTACACTTGTCACTCCTTGAGCACTTTTGAGAGTTGTGCTCTTATATTTAATTGGTGAGTCAATGCATGAGCATGCATTTTCTAGCCTTTCATGCCATCTTTTAAGAGTGTTTTGGCCATTGTCTTGGCATGCATGAAGTCTGTTTGGGGTTGGTTTGGTACATGGAGTATTACATTACATAGCCCTTACATTGTGTCCTTCATTAGCCTTCATGCTTAAGGACTCCAACTTGCCATGCTCACATTGCATTGCATTGTATTTCCATGTTGTTGCATTGCATTGTGTTTGGATAGGGTGTTAATCCAAACACGAGAAACGAGGAACGTTTCATACTTGAAGTGATGAAACGTGCCTCATTTCTCGGTCATCGACCCTCTTGATCATGCATGATAGAGGTTAAGACCCTTATGTGTTATGTGTGCATTCATTCACACTGATTCGTGTAAACTTGGCTTCTCGGCCACCGTGCATTGTGATGCTCAATTGGTGGCTCGAGAGTCAAGAACTACACTCTTTTGAGCTTGAGAAATGATAGGGAGGGTGGTTGTGCACACATATCTTGCAAATACACTGTTGTGCCCCTTTTTGTTCTTTGTTGCAGCAAACCAGAGTTGCGCAGAATTTTCTAGTCGGCAGACCAGAAAAAGTAGCTGGCCGACCAATTTTTCTGGTCTGCAGCAAATGTAAGTGGTCGGCAAGTGGTCTATACCACCAATAAGTGGTCGACAATGCTCTTGGAGGTTCCCATGATGGAGTAGAAGCTATCTGGAGCTTTGTGCAGTGTCTTGAGAACAATTGCAAACAGAGGCAAGTTGGGGCATCGCGATGGATTTCCGAACGAGGCGACCGAGCATGCATGCACTTGTCGCCCTGAGGACCTCTTCTTTTACTGCTTTACTTAGCTAGCTAATGCTTTGGTTTTGTACTTAAGTAGTTTAATGCAATTAGCTATTTGTTTCAATTTGGATTGTAATATTTAATTAGCTAGAATTAGTTAATTAGTTTACTTGTAATAATTAGTTTAATTAGCTTAGATTAGCTAGTTAGCTTATTATTCGGACCTTCCGTCGAGAGGGCGAATTTTGTAATAAGCGTGCGTGTGTGTGATGCATGTCTTCCAACCCTATTTCTTTCTCTCTTTTACTTACCTGCTTTCGATGGTTAGTTTTAGGGCATATTTCAATTAGCATCCTTATGCTTGCATGCGTGCATCCATTCATCTGTCTTGCATGCACCGGGCTCAACGCATCATGCAAACTGCATTGTATTTCAATACCAATTTGAATACATGTTATCAAGTTGCATTCACATGACATCTTAGAATAGCCGAGCCTATCTTAGTTGCATTTTTACATGTGTTGCATTAGGCATTGTTGACATAGCTAGGATCATGCATTGATTACTAACTAGCTTCTTTTTTGGCTAGGAGTACACTGTGAGTGTTTACGCTTTAGCATACTGCACGAGATATGTATGTTGCCATGTATAGCATGCTTGCCATGAGGCTATTTGCTTAACTGATATAACTGCATGAATGCCTGTGGATGAAGGCTTCATTGCTTGAATTGGAACAATTCATCAAAATACGCGTTTTAAGCCCACTTGAGGTGACAAAATCATGTTTTTTTAAGCCTACATGAGGGTGGCAAATCCACAACTTAGCCTATTTGCGAGTAGTAACTTCAAACCATTTTCAAACAAACAAACAAACATGAGATGTTTTGTTCCAAATTGAGTGATTTAGTCTATACTTGTATGCTGTGAGCATCACATAGTAAGCTAGCTAATAAACCGGAATAAGAACATATGTGTTTTCAAAAACAACATATCATGTTAGTAAAGGCCGATCCTTTGATCGGGTGAGCGGGGGTGCTCATTGCATGACCTTCCCCTCTCGTACCCAAGTTCCCGAGCCAAGGCAACTTTGGTGATGACGGACATGTGGCCTTAGGCACGAGTCAGGGTTTCCTAAATTTCCTCAAAATAAAATATTTAGGTGGCGACTCTGAATTCTGGCAAAGCAGTCCATGTTTGGCGCTTTTTGATTAAAATAGATTTTCCAAAACGATTTGCTGGATTTGGACTCTTTGGTGATTTATCAGTCTTACATTGCACTTTGTGAGATTAGATTCAGAACTGTGATATGAGTCCGAACTGTAGTAGCTAAGAACTACGATTCGCGCCCTCGCGTGCGGAACGGAGTTCGGGGCGATCTACAGGGACCAAAAAATTAAATCAGTTACATTCATAAGATGCAATGGTTGGAATACATTGTGTAGTGTATATGTAACTAGCATAATACCCGAAGTACGCATTAGACCGATGTTCAGGATCCAAATCTTTCAGAAAATTTCTAACCACCGCTGGGCTACACTGTAACAAAATATCTATTTTTTGGTTAAAGGAATTTACTATAAGGGCGTAAGCGCATTCACGTAACTTCCGTATGAGTCCAATTTTCTGATCAGTATTAACATATTTCATGTGGTCTCGAAGATTAATCTACAGATGTAGCAAGCAAAATGCATGGTGTGCGGTTGGGAAGACTGTACGCATTGATTGTTCCAACCTCGCATTATGGTTGGACACAAAAGTTAAAGTCCTGGAATAATCTACAACTTCGAACAAATGACGTAAGAACCATTCCCAGTTACATGTGTTTTTAGAATTGACAATAGCGAAAGCGATGGGGAATAAACCTGCATAAGATGTGTTTATGTAACGTATAAGCCAATAATAAGTTCGTACTGGATTGCAAAATAAAAAATAAATTTAAACAGAAATATGAAATCCATGTTGTGATGTGTGACAATAGTGTAACACAACTATGAAACTGTACAATGAACCATCACAAAAATAAACGGCATACCTTGGTTCCCATTCTTAGCAGTAGCAGCGAGTAATGTCCCCTTGAACCTTCCCTTTAGAAATGTACCATCCAAAAATAGAAGCGGGCGACAATTATTGAACCCATCGATGCATGCACGAAAAGATATGAAATACCTGACAAAACGTGCAGTTTGTTGATCGAAATCCAAATTGATATAACTATATGGGCTGTTTTGCATTACAGCATCGCTATACCACCTGAGTTGATTGAACGACATATTGTGATCACCGAATACTTCACTCCACGCTTGTTCAACCCCTAACCAAGAAACCTGGTAACTAATATCTAACCATAGCCGTCTTTCATGTCAAATACCACATTCGTTGGGTGTGTGAGTGGTTGTTCACACACACGACATGCGATAACGTCGAATACTAAATCTGACGCTGTTCGTGGGTTTCTGTATGTCCGTACAACAGCCCCACAAGAATGCACGTGATTGAACCTTTTCAAACAAAAAATCTCGTTCTAAGCAGACACCCTTGAGTGTATCAACCACTCACACCTAGTGGACGTTGCAAACTTGCATATAGCAGTGACACGGACGGAGTTGTTTTTCACGTACTTAAATTGAAAACCACATTCAACTGCATACTTGCAAAGTACCGTCCGGAATTCATGCACACCCCCAAAAAAAGATTGGCCAACATTTGTAATACCGAACGCCCGTCCAGCAGACAACAACGTCTTCTTCTTATGGGGACAATAATTCGATAACAAATCAGTACGGTCCTCCATATCGAGCGTCCGCTAATCTGTTAGCTCGCTCAGCCCATCATCGAGGGACGTTGCTACACCAAGTTGACTGCCCGACACATTATTTCGCATTTGAATTAGCGCGTCAATATGATCAAGACCAAATGACTTTGCAAGTGACAACATGTTTTGCACATCATTGTCGCACTCAACCTTAAACTTATTATAACTAGGAATGGTGAACAAGAAATAAACCAATCTCCGCTTACATATATCAAATTTTTGGCAAACAGTGTCAACCAACCGAGCATATGTGAATGTTTGGTGAATACGAAACATCGTGTTTGTCTGCCCGAATGTACACAACAACAATAACAACGCGAACTCCATGCCTGGAAAAAGAAAGACAGTAATACTTTAGAAAAAATCCCACACATATTTATAATAATAAGGCTGTGACTACGTACAACCAATTGATCATTTGTAACCACAGTTTTATACGATTGCACAGCCACTTAAAAACAATGTTCTATCGTAAACGACAATCTAGAGAGATTAACAAAACAACAACAAAATACCAAACTCCATAAACTGTTTGTGTTTTTAAATATATAATGTTAATGTTAATTCAGAAAATAACATTGGAACATTGGGATAGCAAACAACAACAAAAGTATCAACACATTACAACCCCAACCACCATTGACAACTCTGTCAGCACATTCGAACATTACCAAAAAGAACAAAAGGGGGGGAAACCAACGGTAATGTTGATGGCATGGCACTACACCATTGGCAAACAATATAAAATTTGGCACATTACCAAGACAGCCGCCGACCCAAACAATAAACAGATAAACAATAAGACAATCAAAACACAAAACCCATCATATCCACATCACCCAACACCAAACCCTATAACCAGCCGAGTTACTCTTATATCAACATCGCCCACCACACTTATGTGGAACACATCCGAACCCAATCCAAAAAACACATTACACCCAATAACAGAAAAAATCAAATAAACAACACCTGAATCGAAGTTGTAGAGCACATCCACCGTAAACCCAGAAGAAGATTCAATCAGTAACACCCAAATCCCCCACCTACAAAAATATATTCAAACACAATAAACACCAATTGAGAAACACCTCAACCTCCCTCTCCCCCGCAGTCCACACAACCCCTCCTTAAAAAAAGGCACTCATGGAAGAGGTTCGATAATTTACTTGATAATTTATTTAGGGTCTCTAACATAACTCTTTACTAATAATAAACCCCAAAGGAATTTATGAATTGAACCAATATGGTGCACTTTGAAAACGTCGTCGTTGAAGATAGGAAAAACTCCTAATCTTTCAATCGGAGATATATAATTCAGAAACAGATTGTACATTTGCTGTGTGGTTGAGATAAAATGTAGATCTTCATGAAAACCCTAACCGGGAAGACCATAAACCTTGGAGGTCGAGTCGAGCGACACGATTGACAATGTCAAGGCCAAGATTCAGGACAAAGAAGGTATTTTTGTGCACTTGAAAGTGTGTTATCGAATTCGAAAATCATAATTCTTTTCCGCGATTATGGATGTGATTGATTTTAGGTATTCCAACAACGTCTGATATTCACTGGTAAACAGCTCGAAGATGGCCGTACACTCGCCGATGTAGACACCCCATTTTTGACCGTCCTCAAGACCTGGACGTCACCGCTTGAACACCCGGTGATTATCCATGTTTGTGTTTGTTTGGAGTTCCCGGAGTTCTCGGCTACGCGCCTTGCCTCAGGATCTCCGAACTCGACTCTTTTGTGTTTGGTTTTGCACCAAACACTTGTGTTTTGCCTTGGAAGGGCAGGGAATGCTTTGTGAGGCATCCCCACACACCACCGGCAGTGGCTAGAGGCCACAGGCTGGTTGGTGTTGCCACCGGCACTATATTGTGCCGGTCGGCACTCTTTTGTGTCGGTCGGCAGTCAATTTTGGCAAATGACCATTTTGCCCTGCCGACTACTGTACAGCTGCTTTATCAGATATTTTAGACAGCTGTATCACCTTTTGCTCCCCTCCATACACGTGTATGGAGGGATGAGCCTTTGGTTTGCTTAGCTTGTAAGCTTTGCTTGCCTATAAGAGAGAGGCTTCTTCTCTTGGCTCAAGGTTAGAATCTTGGAGGGCAAAACCAGAGCTTATACATATATATCTCTGTTATATATCCATATATACATATATCTCCACCTCTCTCCTCTTGTGTGTGTGTTTTTGGACCAAAAAGTGTGTTTTACCTTACTTTTGCACCATTGCACACACTACTACACCTTAGCTCGAGATTGGGAGGCTTGGAGGGTTGTTTTGTGTGATCTTGGACTGGTTTTGATCACTAAAAAAGGGCTGGACCTTTTGTTCTTCAAAGGATCTTCAAGGGTAAGAACATCACTTTAGATTCCCCATTTTTGCAACAACATTCTACCCTTCTTGCTTTGTGTTTTTGGATTGGTCTTAACATAAAAAAGACTTGTTTTTCCTTGCTTAAGAACATTCATCAAGGTTGTTTTGTGGTTTGGGTAGAGTCTCACCCTCTAGGCCTTGTTTTGGCCATTTTGGAGCCTTTTCTTGAGACCTTGTTTACTTGGTGTGTTTGGTCTTCTCACCACTGAAAACTAGTGGATTTTCAGTGGTGAGGAAGGTATTTTCAAGTCTCAAATAGGAGAGGGATACCCCTCTCCCCTTTGTCTCTTACTTGCCTTTGTTTTTGGCTCATGAGGTAGCATGTGTGCATGCTTGCATTTAGCTTCATTTCAAAACTTTCTTGGGTGTTTTAGGTCATGTTTGATCTCTGTCTAAGGTCGGATTTGTGGCCTCTAGCATGCCTCTCATACTTGCTTTGAAATGCTCTCTTATGCCTAAAAGCATGCCATGCATCTAGGCCATGTTCTTTGCATGTTTTAGCTTGGTTCCATGAGGGTATTAGCATCATACTACCATGTATAAGGGCTGTGAGCCACTGATTTTGCCATGCATAGTGTGCTTGACATGGTCGTTTTGTATTTTAAGCTTGTAAGCCTCATGCATTTTGGCCCCCTAGTATGTTCTACATTGATCACCCCATGATTTGGCATCATTTGTGACCTTATTTCAGTCCATAAATCATGTTTGTATGTATGCATATGTAGCCTATTTCATGCTTTAAGGGTGTACTCTTGTATGTCTAGGAATTGGCATTGTGTATGCTTGCATACTTGGTGCATTTTGGGGCTGCCATGTGAGGGGATTTGGGTGTCATTTTGCATGCTAATGCTCTGTTTTTGGTGGCCTAAGTCATGTCATGAGTGGCCTCGGTAATGATGGAAAGATACTCTCTTTGATGCCTTAAGTTTAGGCTCATTAATTTGCATAATTTGTATAGCATTTTGGTCACCATTTTGGGCATGTTTTGCCACTGTTTTGGGGAGGCTTGAGGGCTGCCCCATTGTGGCTAAGTCCCTCATTGCATGTTTGTTATATGCTTGTTGCATGTTTGCCCCATTAGATGTTATAACATGGTGGTCTTGTGCTTGATTGGTCCATATTGGCATGATGATAGCATCTTGTACACTCTAGCATTTTGCATGACTAATGTGTTAGTGGTGTGATACTTAGTGTGCTAGCATCCTAATTTCCATAATGCATGTTTGCATGTTTGCATATTTGCATGTTTACATGAGTTGCATTTCATTACTCGGTTTGGGGTGTCAAACCAAGTGTGGGAAATGAGGGGTGTTTGTACTCCAAGTGACAAAACACACCTCAATTCCCATGTCACTAAGGCCTTGATATTGGCATGATAGGGACTTAGTTATCATTGTTGTGTTGCATGCATTTTTTACATCAAAGTGCAACCTTGGTTCTTTAGGCTATCATGCACCAAGGTGCACCATTGATGGCCCTAGAACCAAGAGCCATGCTTCCTTGAGTTCCATTCATGATAGGAAGCATTGGCCATGCATAAATATACCCAAAAATCCAATACCATGCACTGCTGCCTGCTGTTGCTGTCAAACTGTCCCCTGCAGGAATTTAATAGCCGACCGGCAGCAAAGAGTGCCGACTGGCACTGCTTTTCTGGCCGATAGCTTATTTTGCAGCCGGTGGTCACCAAAAGCAGCCGGTGGAAATTTCCTTCAGCCGGTGGCACTTAGCAGCATGCAAGGAAGGTGTTCTGGGACTTTGGTAATTTTTGGAGAGGCAGGGCAGTAGAAACAGAGAGGTAGCAGTGGTGCGGTGTGGGGCTTTCCGGGCAAGTCGGATCGAGCATGCATCATTCGCGCATCCCGAGGCAGGGCTGAGGCCCAATTTCTTTTATTTATTTGATTTAATTTTAATAATTAGAATTTTGTAATAATTTATTCATTCATTCTTTTGGACTGTATTATTATTCGGTCCCTCCGAGTGAGGGCGCGCTTGTAATAAGTGTGTGTGAGTGGGTGTATGTCTTCCAACCCCCACTTCTTTCTTCCTTTTTATTTACCTGCTTATGATGGTAGATTAGGGCATACTTATTTTAGCATACCTTATGCAATGCATGCGTGCATCCATGCATTTGTTTTACATGCACCGGGCTCGGTACATCATACAAACCGCATTGTATTTTCAATTTCAAATCGAATACGTGTATCGAGTTGCAGCATCTCACATGCCATTTTAGGGTTAGCCGAGCCTATCCTAAACTGCATTTCTGTATGTGTTGCATTAGCCACTCAACATGAACTAGGGCACGTATTTTTGCTAACCAGTTTACTGTTTTGGCATGGAGTACGATGTAAGTATTTACGCTTTAGCATACCACATGCGTGTGAATGTTGCCATGACATTATGCTTACCATGCGGCTAGGTGCTTACATGAGATAAACTGATTGAATGCCTGTGGGTGGAGTTTGGATTGTCTGAGTTGGAATGACTCGTTGAAATCCGTATTTTAGCCTACTTGCGAGTAGCAAAACCCAACACGTTTTTCAAGACAAACGGATATGCAATGTTTACTTCCGAATTAGGCAATCTAGTCTATACTTGTTTGCTGCGTGCATAACATAGTAATTCTAGGTTAATAATTGGGATAAGAACGCATAATGTTTTCAAAATCGGATATCACGGTTAGTAGAGGCCGGTCTTCGGACCGGGTGAAAGGGGGTGCTCATAGCTGACCTTCCCTGATCGTACCCAAGCTCCCGAGCCAAGGACATTTGGTGATGATGGACACGTAGCCTTCGGCACCGAGTCAGGGTTTCCTAAATTTCCCATTTTAAAATATTTAAGTGGCGACTCTGTAATCTGGCAAAGCAGTCCATGTTTGGCACTACTTTTCAAAAAATCTGTTTTTCTTCAAAACGATTTGCCAGAGTTAGACTCTTTGGTTCAGATTTAGAACCGTGAAACAAAAGGAGAGTCCGAGCTGTAGCGGAGGTCCCCCAAAGGGCACGTCTACAGTTTCTGGCGACTCTGCTGGGGATGTTTAGAGAGCTTGACTCGAACTCGTGATATCTTGTTTTGACTACACTTATGTGTTTCTTTGCATTGCATGTGCATTGGTACGCCTAGGACACCGTGTTGGCCATCTGCTATTCCTGAGCGGTTTGCTGGAGGCTTGTCTTGTCAAGGCATGACCATAAGGCTGACCGGTTGAGGGCTCTGCCAGTATGGGAACACAAACCCCGGTTTTACCGGGACACCCTTTTCGACCATTCGACCTAGTGCATATTCGGAATCCATAGTGACCATTCCAAACTAGGACAGGTTGCTTACCCGATGTTAGGTTGTTTGAAACCGCTGTGTGCGTAGTGAAACCCTAGCTCCTGACAAAATAGGACAGGGAAACCCTACCCCAACATAGGGGTGTATTGGCTCTCTTCTACCTGTTATGTGCTTTTAGAGTGTATCTCTGCAGGGAACGCATATGTTAGTTTGCAAGTTTGGGTATCCGGCCTGAGGGCACCAGTGTCAGTGTTGTTGAGAATCAGTTATATCTGCGGGTATCAGATTCAGTTTTGGGGCAGTGATTTGGGGAACAGTGACCAGTAATGAGTACAGTCGTTCTGCTATGCTTATATCCGTTCCAGAGAAATTGAGCTGAGATGCTGTCGGTTTTCTCTTTTGCTAGGTAGTCCTGGAACTATAGCTTCAGAAGGCTCCAATATTCCCCGAGGTTCATTGGACTTGTGCTGATAGACTTTGTTAGGTCAGGAATTCAGTTCAAAGGCAACCAGTGTTCCTTCGCTGAGGCAAGGCAGACATCCGATCCGTTAGTCACCAGTCACATCACCTCTGTTCGGATCCGCAGCTTTCAGTTATATATGGAAGAGGTGCGTCAACTCCAAGAGGCCATGCAGGCCATGCAGCAGGATGCTGCTCGTCGGGCAGAGTTTACCACCCGCCAAGCAGAGGTTCTGGCTCAACAAGCGGGCTTACTCACCAAGCTTCAGCAGCAACAGCAACCCCAACAAGACGGAGCGTCTGCTTCGCACCCAGCTCCACCCCCACCTATGGTTCCAATACCCAGAGAGGCAGCTCACGTCCAGGAAAGTACGGATGTTCCGACATGGCCAGTCCTACTGCCAATCCCACCTCAGTTGTCCAAAGCACCGGCTAATCCAGTGGACACGCCCTTTGAATTTAAGGTTGACCCAACTGCACTTAAGGTCAATAAACTGGAGGAGTTGTTCAGACGAGCACATGGAGTGAACCCCATCCCGGATTTAGAGGACGGGTATATTGAATCTGCAGTTATCTTGCCGGAGCGGTTTAAAATGCCGCATATCGATCGCTTTGACGGCTCTGGAGACCCAAGGGTGCATCTCCACCTGTTTTCCGATATCTTGAAGCCAATGGGTTTGACCGCAGCTCAGAAGTTGTCTCTCTTTGGCCGAACCATGTCTGGGATAGCCGCAATCTGGCACGCAAAATTGAAGGACTCTGTGAAATGGAACTGGGAAGAGCTGGCTGAGGCCTTTATTGCTCAATACTCCTACAACACACAGATCGAGGTCACAACTCGTGATCTCGAAGCCACCCGCCAAGAACTAAAGGAGGGTTTCTCAGAGTTCGTGACGTGATGGAGATCAAAGGCCTCAATGATGACTACAAGGCCTTCTGACAAAGACCAGATAAGGATGGTTGTGCGCAACCTCCAACCCAGGATGATGCAAAAAATGATAGTCTTACCCTTTCCTACCTTTGCGGACCTACACTGAGATAGGGGTACAGATCGAGGACGCTATGAAGCAGGACCTTGTTGACCAGGAGAAGGAGCAGCCTAGGAGGGCATTTACCACAGTTCAAATGCGACCACCAGTGGTGACACAACTGCTATAACTTCAGACATGGGCATGGTCACCACCACCACACAAAAAATGACCACCCCACTCACCGGTGCATCCGAAACTAGCTCACAAATGGCCAATACCCACCTCAGGGCCAAAGGGTGTTTACCCCACTGTACATGTCTCTGTCAACGGCCCTGAGGGTCCTGATCAAAAAGGGATATCTGAAGCCACTGGAGCCACAACCATTACCAAAGAACCCCCTCCCTCACATAACCCAGCTGACTACTGTGCCTTCCATCAGCGAGCTGGCCATGACACTGACGTGTGCTTTCGTCTTCGTCACGAGATCCAAAACCTCATTGACAGCTGGACGATAGCTCCACCTTCAGACCCCAATGACCAAGTACCTCATCCACATCTCAACCTAATCCATACACTACCATCCACCTTTGACCCCAGCATATACATCACCCCGGCCCATCTACCCAAACCAGAGGTGTTTATCCCAAAAAGCATGGACTTATGCATGATGGGTGCATCTGAACCCCAATCATCTCAAACCTGTGAACCCACTACTTCTGAGCTGATGAGGATGATCGAAAATCTTCAGAGAACTGTAGCAGATTTGGCCTTTGGAGTTTTGGCTCCATCATCAACTGCGTCACATACCAGGGAGTTCATATCGAAAGGTTCCCTAACCTTAGGACGGGCTGCATGGGGAGAAGGCCAATCTCTTAGCAAAGTGGAGGCCAGTGATAAGAACAAGGCTGGGGCAAGCATTAGTCCCCATGAACATCTTCAGTTGGCTACTGAGGCTTTGAAAGCCGAGGGACTGAACGAAGAGCAAGTCCTCGCAGTTGTTGTAAAAACTGTGGACGACACTTTTGCCACTCAAATTAGGGGCAGTTCGAATCAAGGGGCGAGCCGGGAGAAGGGCCTTTGTACCAGGAATATTCCTTTCAGCTCTAGCCCAGTACTCGGAAGAGACCAGCAAACCCAGTCAGCACCTGTCAATCCCTTTGCTGGTGCATCCAGCAAAAAGCCACAAACCTCAAAATACCCACCTCGGGGCAGAGGGTGTTTACCCCACTGTACATGTCACTATCAGCGGCCTTGAGGGTCCTGGTCAAAAAGGGGCACCTGAAACCCCTAGAGCTACCGCCATTGCCAAATAAACTCCCTCCCTCCCATGATCCGGCCAAGTATTGTGCATTCCATCAACAAGTTGGCCACGTCACTGATAGTTGTTACCGTCTTCGCCATGAAATACAAGATCTGATTGATAAAGGAGTTATCGTCGCACCAGACCCTGCAAAGTCTATCGGCACTGGATCGGTGAACTTGGGGGATAATGTGATGTGATCAGGAGATGAACCACCTGCGGGCGGCGTTCAGTTTACTTCAAATGTGGTGGACGGCATGCACTGTTTTGAGCAATGTACAAATGCTGTTAATTTTGCTTTCTGACTTAGGTATTGGGTCAGTCTTGTCTTTTTGTATTGAGTCAGTCCTTTCATACTGAGTCAGTTGGGTCTGTCTTGTTGTATCGAGTCAGTCCTGTTTTGTTAGAGTCGGGTGATTCCGGGGTGTTACCTCGAGCATCACCATTTTGTTTTGTGTTTGTCTTTTCAGTTTCTTTTGAGTCTGTTTCTGCCTTGGAGCCAGTTACACCAGAAGATCTGAATGAAACAACAGTGATTTTTACGCTCTCGTGTTTGCTTCTGCCTTGTGTGGCCTGTGCCAGTGTGCCAGGAATCTGAATGAGATAGCAGTATTTGACTGGGAACCCTGCCTTTTCTGTGCCTTGAAGTCATTGTAATGACCTAAGTTTTCAAAACTTTTTGAACACTGTGGTAAAAACAAAGAGGAAGGAATTCCTCGGGTTTTGCAAAAATTGATCAACTTGAGAGAAAGAAAGGCGTGCTAAGCCCTTAATGAATGAAATCATGCTTGTCGGCGTGAGTACTGAGAAGGATCCTGGTTCGATCCAGACTGGCTCCACACTATCTTCTGCGCGAGCGATTTGTCGCTTTCTTAAAAACTGTCAAAAAATGTTTTGCGCGGTCCTACGAAGACCTGTGTGGAATCGCTCTTGAGATTGTGCAGCCTAGGATCGCTCTCAGCCTCGAGACTCGACCCCCCTTTGCTTTCAAACCTTGAACTGGCATTCAAAATGTTCAACGGTCGACCACAATGTAAGGCCTGTGTGGCCAGATTTGAAGCAGCCCTCGAACACAGGCACAAAGTCAGATCAAGAAGGTTAGACCTCATCAGAAGAAGCTTGCAAAGTTAGAACAGAAACACCCCTCGAACTAGGGGCAAAAAATATCCGATGTGCTCGAAGAGCCAAAGGTGGATCCTTCTGCAAATCAATACAACAGCCATTCTCCTGGATACAGAGGGCTTCAATCTCAAAACCATTTGGCATGGACTTGTTACACTTTTACCCTTTGAGAGGCTCGCTGGGCCGAAAACCCGGAAGGACGACCCAGGCAAAAGTTAGAGCGAAGAAAAGAATGAAAAAAGAAAAAAGAAAAAATGCAAAGATACAAAAAAATGCAAAAAGAAAAGAAAAGAAAAATGCAAAAAAGAAGAAGAAAAAGGAATGAAAAGAATAGAAAAAAGAACAAAGCTCGCAAGGTCGAAAACCTGCAATAGGCGCCTTGGCAAAAGTTAGAGCCTAAAAAGGAGAGGTTAAATACCCGAGTGTACCTTAACCCCGAACTACGTAAGGCTTGATTCCCATGTTTGGGATACGTAGGCAACTTCACTCTGAAGTCCAGCCGTAAAACAATTCAAATTCGACTATGTCCATGTAATGGTTTTGATCGTCCTTGCCTTCTCTGTATCCGAGAGTTTGGTCGCAATCATCGCTCTGAGGACTGACTACAATGCGCTGCGGTGCCATTTAAACAAGGGGCAACTTTCCGTTGCCATTCCATGCGCTGCAGTACCGTCCAAACAAGGGACAACTTTCCGTTGCCACGAAGTGTCCTTCAGACAAGGTGCAATTTTCAATTGCTATGGATCCGAGGTTGTGCATCTCAAGAGTTGGTTCCGTGCTTGTTGAGCATTGGCCGTTTGCAAAATAGTTTTTGAGAATTTTTACTGAGGTTGACTAATCTTCTCTCGAAAACTATTCCATTTTTTTTCAAAACCGGACCCATTTCTTGGACCCAAAAAGGGAAATTTTTCAGTGCTCATAGCCTGACTTGCATGATTTTAAATCAGAAAATCGAACAAGCATGCTAATCTAACTCTCACATTGGTCAAAATTGTTTTAGTAGAAAGCCAAAAAACAAAAATGGTCAAAATGATGAATTAGGGGCACAGTTGAGTCAGGTGTCCTGTCTTTTCCCGTTGCACCATACTTGCCAGAAGGGCACTCTACCTGCCAGAAGAGGGCACAACTGAGGTTAACAACAAAAGGGCTGAAAGCTCTCAACATCCTCCAAGCAACGAGGTATCAAGCCAAGTGCGAAGCACAAACTGGAATGGGGCAAGATATTCCACTCCCTCATCTGGACAGATCTAACCATGTCCAAACTCCCCAGCAGAGCATCGTCGACCGATGTTAGCCGCAGATCCGCTACACACCCAATTGTAGCGCGGCCCCTCTGTGGAAGAAACTCACTGTTGTAAACAAGAAGAAAAATCTAGCAGAATGCTAGGGGCAAGAACCCGCAACTTCCTGTTTATCCATCAACCACCCAGGGGAGGGATAAAAAAATGAGAGATTAAAGAATAGAGAGATGTGCGTTGAGAGAAAAAGTGAGAAAATGGCTTTTTCGTGAAAAATAGAGCTTGAGGGCCGAGTGATGTGAGGATCACAAATGAGAAAGGGTGGGAACACTACCCGGTGAAAGGCTCCCTGTGTATGTCTGAGTGTCGTGTCTTTTTTTTTTTTTTGTCTCATTCTTGTTTTGAGTCGTTTCGAGTGTCAATGATGTGTTTAGGTTATTTACCTATCATTTTCCGTTGTTGAGTCTTTTTCGTTGTGTTCAGTTGTAGGCTCAATACCCGGTCGAGAACTAATTTTCTCAATTTCAAAATGATTTGTTGTGTGCTTAGAGTGCTGTGCCATTCTCCACATTTGTGCAAAAAAGGAATTTGTTCTTTCAAAAACTACAGGGTTCAACCCAGGTCATGTGAGAACAGTAAAATCAGGATCTATCTGAAGCTATATAGGTTCCACACTGCAAAGCAAAAGAAAAGAGGGAAAATCGAAGCATCTGAGTGTGTTTCACCTCCAGCAAATTCCGTGGGATGCACCCCGTCAAGCCTTGTCAATGCTCCGAAGTATGGGTGTGCCTCAACCTCAAGCTCAAAATGTTTCGGCAGAAATATCAACTCATGTCTCTGATGCGTAGCTCATTTTCAGTTTGCATGCACGAGTCGTATCCTTTTGGAATCTATTGTGCACCTCCGAGAGGTAAATCGGAGGTTGCGTTTGAATTGGTCTCGTTAAGGCGTGTATTTCCTTATTCAACATTTTATTTCAAACACACTGTTGAGATTGCATCGAATATGCATTGATTATTGTGCACGAGAATGTGTATACACTCGTCCCACTTGCATTATGCTGCATGTTCTAATTGCATTGTTATGCCCCACTTCATTTGCATCGTGATGCACATCCCAGTTGCATTGTTATGCACTCATTTCACTTGCGCTGTCATGCATGTTTCGCCCACATTGTTGTGCGCCTTTCTACTTGCATTGTTGCTCTTTCCTCTCTCGCGTGTACTACGCTGAGAGGCTTTTCTCTTTCCTCTCTCGCGTGTACTACGCTGAGAGGTTTCTTTTTGCTTTCCTCTTTCCTCTCTCGCGTGTACTACGCTGAGAGGTTTCTTTTCGCTTTTTCTCTTTCTTCTCTCGCGTGTACTACGCTGAGAAGTGTGCTCTTTCCTTTCTCGCGTGTACTACGCTGAGAGGTTTCTTTTTGCTTTCCTCTTTCCTTTCTCGCGTGTACTACGCTGAGAGGTTTCTTTTCGCTTTTTCTCTTTCCTCTCTCGCGTGTACTACGTTGAGAAGTGTTGCTCTTTCCTCTCTCGCGTGTACTACGCTGAGAGGTTTCTCTTTGCCTTTCTTTCCTCTCTCGCGTGTACTACGCTGATGAGGTTTCTCTTTGCCTTTCCTTCTTCTCTTGCGTGTACTACGCTGAGAAATTTTATTCTTCTTCTCTTGCGTGTACTACGCCGAGAAATTTTATTCTTCTTCTCTTGCGTGTACTATGCTGAGAAATTTTATCTTTCTTCTCTCGCGTGTACTACGTTGAGAAGTGTTACTCTTTCCTCTCCTGTGTACGATACGCTGAGAGATGTTGTGCTTGAGACTCCGGGTATTCTCGGTAGTCACTTTTAGCCTTCTCCGCGCAAGACGCCGTGAGAATTGTATAATTTTTCTTACATCCTTTCTACATGACATGTAGTTTGGTTCATGTTTACTTGTTTGCATAGCATTCGCTTAAAATGTTGCATTTATTTTGCATAATTGCTTCATTACAGCTTCCTTTACATGATCATAAGTTATGTTCGGCTTCTTGCATTTTCAGTTGCATTTTGCCCCTGCCTTCGGGTGCATACCTTGTTTGCGCTTTGTATGTTTGTCTAAGTCTTCGGCCTTGTCAAAAATGGGTCGTTTCTGGGCTTTGACATTCACTCCCGTCATTGTTATGACTTTCGAGGTCTGTCAAAGAGGGGCAACTGTAGACACCCCATTTTTGACCGTCCTCAAGACCTGGACGTCACCGCTTGAACACCCGGTGATTATCCATGTTTGTGTTTGTTTGGAGTTCCCGGAGTTCTCGGCTACGCGCCTTGCCTCAGGATCTCCGAACTCGACTCTTTTGTGTTTGGTTTTGCACCAAACACTTGTGTTTTTCCTTGGAAGGGCAGGGAATGCTTTGTGAGGCATCCCACACACCACCGGCAGTGGCTAGAGGCCACCGGCTGGTTGGTGTTGCCACCGGCACTATATTGTGCCGGTCGGCACTTTTTTGTGCCGGTCGGCAGTCATTTTGGCAAATGACCATTTTGCCCTGCCGACTCCTGTACAGCTGCTTTATCAGATATTTTTAGACAGCTGTATCACCTTTTGCTCCCCTCCATACACGTGTATGGAGGGATGAGCCTTTGGTTTGCTTAGCTTGTAAGCTTTGCTTGCCTATAAGAGAGAGGCTTCTTCTCTTGGCTCAAGGTTAGAATCTTGGAGGGCAAAACCAGAGCTTATACATATATATCTCTGTTATATATCCATATATACATATATCTCCACCTCTCTCCTCTTGTGTAGTGTTTTTGGACCAAAAAGTGTGGTTTTACCTTACTTTTGCACCATTGCACACACTACTACACCTTAGCTCGAGATTGGGAGGCTTGGAGGGTTGTTTTGTGTGATCTTGACTGGTTTTGATCACTAAAAGAGGGCTGGACCTTTTGTTCTTCAAAGGATCTTCAAGGGTAAGAACATCACTTTAGATTCCCCATTTTTGCAACAACATTTTACCCTTCTTGCTTTGTGTTTTTGGATTTGTTTTAACATAAAAAAGACTTGTTTTTCCTTGCTTAAGAACATTCATCAAGGTTGTTTTTGTGGTTTGGGTAGAGTCTCACCCTCTTAGGCCTTGTTTTGGCCATTTTGGAGCCTTTTCTTGAGACCTTGTTTACTTGGTGTGTTTGGTCTTCTCACCACTGAAAACTAGTGCGTTTTCAGTGGTGAGGAAGGTATTTTCAAGTCTCAAATAGGGGAGGGATCCCCTCTCCCTTTGTCTCTTACTTGCCTTTGTTTTTGGCTCATGAGGTAGCATGTGTGCATGCTTGCATTTAGCTTCATTTCAAAACTTTCTTGGGTGTTTTAGGTCATGTTTGATCTCTGTCTAAGGTCGGATTTGTGGCCTCTAGCATGCCTCTCATACTTGCTTTGAAATGCTCTCTTATGCCTAAAAGCATGCCAATGCATCTAGGCCATGTTCTTTGCATGTTTTAGCTTGGTTCCATGAGGGTATTAGCATCATACTACCATGTATAAGGGCTGTGAGCCATTGATTTTGCCATGCATAGTGTGCTTGACATGGTCGTTTTGTATTTTAAGCTTGTAAGCCTCATGTATTTTGGCCCCTAGTATGTTCTACATTGATCACCCCCATGATTTGGCATCATTTGTGACCTTATTTCAGTCCATAAATCATGTTTGTATGTATCATATGTAGCCTATTTCATGCTTTAAGGGTGTACTCTTGTATGTCTAGGAATTGGCATTGTGTATGCTTGCATACTTGGTGCATTTTGGGGCTGCCATGTGAGGGGATTTGGGTGTCATTTTGCATGCTAATGCTCTGTTTTTGGTGGCCTAAGTCATGTCATGAGTGGCCTCGGTAATGATGGAAAGATACTCTCTTTGATGCCTTAAGTTTAGGCTCATTAATTTGCATAATTTGTATAGCATTTTGGTCACCATTTTGGGCATGTTTTGCCACTGTTTTGGGGAGGCTTGAGGGCTGCCCCATTGTGGCTAAGTCCCTCATTGCATGTTTGTTATATGCTTGTTGCATGTTTGCCCCATTAGATGTTATAACATGGTGGTCTTGTGCTTGATTGGTCCATATTGGCATGATGATAGCATCTTGTACACTCTAGCATTTTGCATGACTAATGTGTTAGTGGTGTGATACTTAGTGTGCTAGCATCCTAATTCCCATAATGCATGTTTGCATGTTTGCATATTTGCATGTTTACATGAGTTGCATTTCATTACTCGGTTTGGGGTGTCAAACCAAGTGTGGGAAATGAGGGGTGTTTGTACTCCAAGTGACAAAACACACCTCAATTCCCATGTCACTAAGGCCCTTGATATTGGCATGATAGGGACTTAGTTATCATTGTTGTGTTGCATGCATTTTTTACATCAAGTGCAACCTTGGTTCTTTAGGCTATCATGCACCAAGGTGCACCATTGATGGCCCTAGAACCAAGAGCCATGCTTCCTTGAGTTCCATTCATGATAGGAAGCATTGGCCATGCATAAATATGCCCAAAAATCCAATACCATGCACTGCTGCTGCTGTTGCTGTCAAACTGTCCCCTGCAGGAATTTATAGCCGACCGGCAGCAAAGAGTGCCGACCGGCACTGCTTTTCCTGGCCGATAGCTTATTTTGCAGCCGGTGGTCACCAAAAGCAGCCGGTGGAAATTTCCTTCAGCCGGTGGCACTTAGCAGCATGCAAGGAAGGTGTTCTGGGACTTTGGTAATTTTTGGAGAGGTAGGGCAGTAGAAACAGAGGTAGCAGTGGTGCGGTGTGGGGCTTTCCGGGCAAGTCGGATCGAGCATGCATCATTCGCACATCCCGAGGCAGGGCTGAGGCCCCATTTCTTTTATTTATTTGATTTAATTTTAATAATTAGAATTTTGTAATAATTTATTCATTCATTCTTTTGGACTGTATTATTATTCGGTCCCTCCGAGTGAGGGCGCGCTTGTAATAAGTGTGTGTGAGTGGGTGTATGTCTTCCAACCCCCACTTCTTTCTTCCTTTTTATTTACCTGCTTATGATGGTAGATTATGGCATACTTATTTTAGCATACCTTATGCAATACATGCGTGCATCCATGCATTTGTTTTACATGCACCGGGCTCGGTACATCATACAAACCGCATTGTATTTTCAATTTCCAAATCGAATACGTGTATCGAGTTGCAGCATCTCACATGCCATTTTAGGGTTAGCCGAGCCTATCCTAAACTGCATTTCTGTATGTGTTGCATTAGCCACTCAACATGAACTAGGGCACGCATTTTTGCTAACCAGTTTACTGTTTTGGCACGAAGTACGATGTAAGTATTTACGCTTTAGCATACCACATGCGTGTGAATGTTGCCATGACATTATGCTTACCATGCGGCTAGGTGCTTACATGAGATAAACTGATTGAATGCCTGTGGGTGGAGGTTGGATTATCTGAGTTGGAATGACTCGTTGAAATCCATATTTTAGCCTACTTGCGAGTAGCAAAACCCAACACGTTTTTCAAGACAAACGGATATGCAATGTTTACTTTCGAATTAGGCAATCTAGTCTATACTTGTTTGCTGCGTGCATAACATAGTAATTCTAGGTTAATAATTGGGATAAGAACGCATAATGTTTTCAAAATCGGATATCACGGTTAGTAGAGGCCGGTCTTCGGACCGGGCGAAAGGGGGTGCTCATAGCTGACCTTCCCCGATCGTACCCAAGCTCCCGAGCCAAGGACATTTGGTGATGACGGACACGTGGCCTTCGGCACCGAGTCAGGGTTTCCTAAATTTCCCATTTTAAAATATTTAGGTGGCGACTCTGTAATCTGGCAAAGCAGTCCATGTTTGGTACTACTTTTCAAAAAATCTGTTTTTCTTCAAAACGATTTGCCAGAGTTGGACTCTTTGGTTCAGATTTAGAACCGTGAAACAAAAGGAGAGTCCGAGCTGTAGCGGAGGTCCCCCAAAGGGCACGTCTACAGCCGATTACAACATTCAGAAAGGTTTTATTTGAAAAACTTATATTTGTTTATATATTTATGAATCATTCTCGTGGTGTATTGTGATATGAATGGAATGTGATTATACAGAGTCAACTCCGCATCTTGTTTTGAGGCTTCGTGGCGGTGTATCATAGAGCCTTCTTTGATGGCATTGGCTTGAAAGTATAACCAGGACAAGATGATCTGCCGCTCGTAAGTTCGAATTGATCTTTATTATTATGTTCCATTTGGATGACTGTTTTTTGAAAATTTGAGATTTGACTAAAATTTAAAAAAAAAAAAAGAAAAAAATTGTAGAAAGAGTTATTTAGATAATCATAGAGTGGAAGATTGAATATAGTCACAAAATATGAATTTTGTTAAGATTATTGTTATGGTAGAATCATTGGATTTGAAATAACTCTATTTTACATAGTTATTTCAATTTCATCAATCTAAAGCTTTGAATTTCATTTTCAAATATAAATCTACAGTGCTACATTGAAGTAGTGCTAAATCTATTCATTTCAAATTCATAAATCCAAATGCAACCTAAATGGATTTGATGATGCTCTTTAGGACTAAGTTCAAAGCTGTGCAAACTCTTGTCTTGAATTCTTTCTTGCCTCATTTGAAATCTGTTGAAGATAATCAGTGCCTGTTGGGATCGACCATTTCACTTTAGTTCTTTAAATGAATTCGAAGTCAGTCTATTGGTTTCTCAAACTTGTTTAGTTCATTTGTAATTGAAAAACTTTTGCAACTCAAGTTAAGGATTTTTGCAAGCCTAATGTATTAACAGTGTGGATATGATTGGCAAATCTCATATTATGATTACTCTGTCTCTCTCTCTCTCTCTATATATATATATATATTAATTTTATTAGAGCATGGAGCTTTCAACTACACCATTACTGCTACTCCCTCTGTCTCTCTTTAATCTTTCTATGCACATCTTGACAACGCCCCCCTTTAGGTGCTAGACACACAAGTGTAATCTTGTGCACACACATTATCTCTCCTGGTCTCCTATTGTCCCTGAACAAAATCATTGACACAGTTTATTGTTTTACTTCTTTTTTTTTTTTTTTTAATGTAATTATCAATATCTAAGAATTCCGTTACACAACTATAAGGTAGTGTTTGGTTTATTAGAATGGAGTAGAATGAAATGATGATTTCATCAAAATATTCATTCCCATATTTTGTTGACTAAAAAAAATAATAAAAAATACATTACAAATGGAATTATCATTCACCATTGTAAGAGAATGATCATTCCATCGAAGAACTTAAGGAATGACCATTCCATTTCATTTCGTTCCATCTCCTTCAATAGAACGTAAGGAAGAGGCATTGAAATCTGTTTGTTGACTTTTTTGCCACATTTTCTTCAGTATTTTTATCATCTTTTTCCATAGTATGATACTTTACCTTTTTACTTTATTTACAAAGCAGATCAATTTGTGTGAGTTTTATTCATACTTCCGAGTGTTGAATTGTGTTTCAGATGTTATGCTCGTCGCATCCTCGTGCTGTCAACTGCAAGAAAAAGAAGTGTGTGGGCACAGCAACCAGGTATATTGCTTTTGTCTGTAATCCATCAATTGATATTATTTTTTTCTTCTTCTTGATATGAATTAATTTCCTTTTTCTATGTACCTGAATTGCAGCTGAGGCCAAAGAAGAACATCAAGTAGAGCACGGACTACCAGAAATGTTTTACACATAATTGTCATTGGGAGCAATTTATGGGCCAGTTATTAGAGTTTTTAGGGGATTGGTTGTTGATTTAGACCCTTGTCTATTGGCAATGAAATGTTTCTTTGTTTCATTATGGATTTTGACAATTCAGGTTTTTGTGTTTTTGGTGAATGTTGACAGCCATTTTAGCAATGCATGTTTTTGATACATTTAACTCTTTGATCATAATAGTCAGGTTATTAATGATTTATAGAAGCTTTTTTTTTAGTCTCTCGTTGGGATGAAATTTGTGTTACTGAGTTCCATGGTTCTGTGATTCAAATCAAACATTTCAAGAAATTGCAAAATTTTTGATGGATTTCTGTACGAGGGCCTTTCTGTTTGTTGCTTTCGAAGTCGTATATCATAATCATACAATGCCTTGTTAATGTACAGTGCAAAGCACCCCGACTAGGATGAATCGATATGGGAAGATTGCTTTCCTTTTGAAATTTAAATGGAAATTGGGCATTACCATGTCATTGCTTTATCTGAAGAAGTTTGAATTGCCTGTGAAACACGGTTGGCTTGCCGGTTGATGAACTTGAATTGTGCGAGAAATATGCTTGCCTTACTGATTGAATGTCCGCTGAATGCACACTTTCCTGACAGTGATGAGCAGCTGTGTCAACCTGCAAAAGCCTAGGATTAAGACAAACTTGCTTCATTAGTTTGTATATCTAGATTTTAATTTCCAATAATTATTTAATAGCAGGTGCCAATTAATAATTGTGTTGTTTGACGAAACCAATCTGATTAAAATTTGGTTCTTCTTCTTCTTCTTTTTCTTATTATAATCTGAAAAGTTTATTTTAATCTGCTGCATGCAATGAATATGTGACTGAAGGTAATAAGTACAGTAAACACAACGGAGTAGATGTGAGCAAAATCATTTGCCCATTAGTTTCACGTGAAAGACTATATATACCCTTCTTAAGAGTATGTATTATATGTATTTTATAATTAAAAAAAATAAAAATAACATAACTCCATACTTTATAAATCAGGACAAAAAAATAAAAAATAAAATAAAATCATAACTAAAAATATCACATGAGTTATAACTAAAGATCTCATGAGTTTAAATTAAAAAAATATCATAATTAAAGAAGAAAATAACATAATTAGAAGAGTATATGGTATGCCTCTTTCAAGGAGTATGTATAGTAGAATTTCTTTAGTTTCATAAATGTTCCAATTATTATTCAAGAAATTTATGGAATTTATTTTATTTTTTTCAAATCTCAAAAGTAGTTTACCTATAAATAATAATTTGTTTTTTGTTTTGAAGAATAAAATAAAAAATAAAGATAAAAGTAAAAAACTTATAAATAATAATTTGTTTTGTTTACCAAAAAAATAATTTGTTTTGAAGAATAAAATAAAAAATAAAAAATAAAAGTAAAAACTAGATTGACAGCTGTGGGATTTGAACCCACGCCCTTTCGGACCAGAGCCTAAATCTGGCGCCTTAGACCACTCGGCCAAACTGTCATTGTTGGAACAATTTAATAAACATAATATTATTATATTATATTCTTTAAGTCGGTGTCCACTCACCTATTTTTAACTGAACGTATTATTGTAGTTTAATTAGGCTGCAATGTTTTTTTTTTTTTTGGTGAAACACCAATAAATTTTAAAATGTGATTTTGTGAATGATTTTAGTCTTTATTTTTTTTTTTATAAATCCAAAATTTTTATTAAAGTGGAAATTATATAAAAGGTAGTTACTTAGGTTTAATTTTTTAGGGATAAAAGTGATTTTTTCAAAATACGAAATTACATGTTTGGGCAATTTGTATTATAGAAGCTTTAGATTTTTCCTCATTCTAGAACAAATCACACATTACGAACAAAAACCCAAACTCTAATATAACACTTCAATAACATAACACTCCAATGTAACATACTAAAAAACTTATTGGTATATTTTTTCCAAACGTAACAATGTAACACTAAAAAAAAAAATTCTTTAGTGTACTTTTCCCAAACGTAACTCTTCAATGTAAAAAAAATCCTTAGTGTACTTTTCCTAAACGTAATACTTCAATTAGTATATTCCCAAATATAATACTTCAATGTAACATATTTCAATATAACACACAAAAATACTAAAAAAATTCTTTAGTGTACTTTTTTCAGACGTAACAATCGCTGTTTGAAATTATACATTTGTTCAAAACTTACTAAAGAATATTTGTAATCCTTTCGGAATGATTTGAAGAATCTCATAATTTTTTTTTTAGAGTTACATTGGAGTGCTATATTTAAAAAAAGTATACTAAGATTTGTGTGTGTGTGTGTGCGCGTGTGTGTGTGTATGTTATATTGAACCGTTACATTTGGGAAAAATACACCAAAGAGTTTTTTTTGTGTACATTAAAGTATTACACTAAGAAATTTTATTGGAATGTTAAATGGAAGTGTTATGTTTGGAAAAAGTACACTAAAGAGTTTTTTTTTTTTTTTTGTTACATTAGAATGTTACACTAAGGAGTTTTTATGTGTTACATTAGAGTGTTACATTAAGGAGTTTTTTTAGAGTATTATATTAAAGTGTTGCAATTGGAAAAAGTACAGCAAGAAATTTTTTTGTATGTTATATTAGAGTGTTACACTAAGGAGTTTTTGTGTGTTATATTAGAGTGTTACATTAAAGAGTTTTTTTGTGTATTATATTAGAGTGTTACGTTTGAGAAAAATATACTAAGGAATTTTGTTGTGTGTTACATTAGAGTGTTACAATAAGAAATTTTTTTGTGTGTTACTTTAGAATGTTACACTAAGGAGTTTTTTTTTTTAGAGTGTTATATTGGAGTGTTACGTTTGAAAAAAGTACAATAATGAGTTTTTTTTTTTTTTTTAATGTGTTACATTAGTATTACGTTTGGATGTTAATAAATGTCAATATTACAATAGGGACGAACACCACAAAAAGGAATGAACACTACACCAATAACACCACAAACGGGATAATATCATCTATCTACAAATCACTCCACTAAATCTCCAAAAAAAAAAAAAAAAAAAAAAAACTTACTTTACCTACACACACCCAACATTAGGAAAAAATCTAAACAAAATCACACACAAGGACAAATAAGTAAACTTTTAAATCCCCAAATCAAGGAAATACAACATACCAAAAATAAAAAGGACTAATTGATTTGAAAGAAAACATTTAAGACCAAATGAAATAACTTTTCCCAAATGAGATTTATGAATAATTTTTCCATTTTTTTTTTCCTTTGATGTTTAATTCCATGAACTTTGTTTGCGTATTAGCATTTAATGACTTTATATATGTACATTCACCATTTCAGTTTCACTTGTTATTTGCATTGATGAATTGCAAAACAAAAAATGGACCCAAATTATTATTATTATTTTTATATAAAAAATAATACTTTCTTTTCATATCTCATGAGAAACAAATAATGGATAATCTTTTTGATTGCCAAATCATTGATTAATTGGTCAATTTCTGAAACAAGACAGAAGCATTAGCATTTAGCATAGGGTGTGTGATGCTTTGTTATTGGTAGTTGCTTCAACATTGGGCAATTTTAAAGCATCAGCATCACTCAAAAACACTACCAATTTTTTTTTTTTTTTGAAAAAAATGCATTTTTGTTGCAGGGGTCTTGGTTGTTTATGACAATGAAAATAAGAATAGTTGGTTCTCAATATACGCGTTAAGTATCTTCAACTTACTCATACAAGTTATGGCATAGATTATAAGTTTACTTTGTTTCATATGAATTTGTAGAAAGATGGAAATGGTTGGTAGAAACTCTGCTTTTGTCTTGCCCGTCTTGTTTTCCATGAAAACCGGTCCGAATGTCCAATGTAAGGAAGAGGATTGTAGTAGTTTATATGTTCTTTTTCAAGGAGGGAGTGGAATTCAAAGTATGGCATGTCTTGGAAAAAATAACAACTTCAAATCAATTGTTAGTGATAGTTTGATTAAAATTCAGTTAAAAGTTGCATTGTTGTGTATATAATTTCTAGGTGTCAGCATTCATGGTAACATGTTAAAACTTCTGGGATGACTGTTTATAAATTGTGTCTTTCGTTTTCTGTCGAATGATACATATTAGAATTGTTCAAGTGTTTGACAATCCTATTGTCTTCCTTGCAATAATTTCATGGAGAAAAGAAAGTGGACTTAGCATATAAATGAATGGAATATGTGGGTGCTGATTTTTGACCACACAACTAAACAGAGAATTTAACTGGAGAGCACGTAGCAGAATAGATTAAGCCAACCACTTGCCAACAAGAAGATGATAATACCGTGGTAGTTCGTCCACTCGGAGGCACTCCGACGATCAAGTCAGTCAAACAATCTTTCAAAGATATCGCACAAGTACTAAATTCAACAAATAAAGTGTCTCAAAATAAAAGCATACCTTAGACCCACGGGGTGCCTCACTTTTATAATGATCAGTGTCTAACTTTCTTTAGATGTCTTACTTCAGAGATCATTTACAAGGATAACATCTATCACAACTCACACTATTCAAATTAATATGAACTTCCTCAGAGTCCCATCTCTATCCAAATAAGTAGCTTGATGTCATCTAAGACTTCTGCCCTCTATCCGAATATCTAGGATTTCGGCATTACCGCATTGAACCTCGGCAAGCATGACTCGCCCACGTGGCACCTCGGCTGACATCTTGAAGGTACCTTGACCACGTGGCGTCATTCTCAAAATACTCACAATTGCCCCTTTGGTTCTATTATCTCGGCAACCTGAGGTGATGGAACCTATATCATCTAATCTTCCAACATGTCAGCTAAATAACATCTTAGAAATACTCCTCTGATCGAGGTCATGACTCGTCGGCGTCAAGAAACAATGACTGAAGTGTCCACTCATCAAGAATCAAGAACACACATGTTCTTTCATCGAAGATTAACATCTCAACCTAGATCGCATTACTAGCCGAGATCGTAACTCGTTAGTTCAAGAACATCAAGATTCGAAATCTATCGTCTCAAAACAAACTCAACCGTTATACCAACATCATGACGTGTCACCTCTTCATTGGTTCCCAATATTTCCCATAATTGAGACACACCGCCCCATTAGACGTCATCTAACATCAACCATTACACGTCTCCCAAGAAATTTGAATCATTACAATTTGTCACCTATGTCCATTCCAACAAAACCTTTTCATTTTACCATTTCGTTTTTCTCTGTGTCTCTAGACTCTCTCTCTCTCTCTCTCTCTCGGCCTCTGCAAACCATCATCGTTGTTCTTGAAACATTCATTGCTATGAATACTCTATTCGTGCCAAAGTTCAAACTCTACACTTCAACAGTTGCTCCATACATCAACCCACCATCTCAATGGTAGTGCAAACGTCGACATAGACCTAGACCTTGGCAATCCTTTAATTGCCCTATCTGCGAGTAACCATCGAAGTAACCAATGACGACATGTTTCGCCTAACTCTTGTCGTAGGAGACCTTTTTGCTGACATCCCTGATGTCATAACTATGTGATCCACTACATCTCCTTATAGTCAATCTAACATGCTTATGTCCTTAGAAATTCAGTATCTCGGAAGAGAAACACATGAAGCAAAAGGACCAAGTTATTATTGCCAAAGCCGAGGCATAGAAAGCCAAGGCCATTCCTAAGGCCGCCGAAAACAAAACTATTGAAGTTTGAGAAGAAACTAGCAGAGGCACTAACCAGTAAGGAGTAGACGCCAAGATCTATCAAGAAGGCTAAGACTCTGTTCAAGATTAATATAATGAATATGTCAACATCTTGGATAAAACCATCATCTCGGGTATAAGTGTTATCCCGGATACCTTCATCTCTCCATTTTTTTTTGAAAATTTCACCAAGTATCACTTTCAAATCACTGACTTAGTCTTTAGTAACTCATCTTTACTTTTTGCCCCATAATGTGAATGTAAATACAAATTAGGTTCACATTAAGAATACATCATCTGAATTTTGTCTAAGTCTGACTTAGACATCCATGACCAGAGTCATTGTGTTTAGCTCGTCTAAACAGAACACTTAAGGCTTAACCTTAGTGCACTGAGAGTATTACCTACCTTGGCTTTTGGTACAAACTACCCAGATCATGATCGGTTTCGTCTTGTTTCTCATTGAAACATCACTTTAACTTGGTTCAGCTCTGCTTTCTCGACAAGCCTAAGTTAAACACATAGTTTCTCGTTGGAACATCTTTTAGTTTCAGCTCTATCTTCTTGGCAAGCCTAAGATAACTCGCTCAGGGGTCGTTTCCCACTCAAGGGTCATTCTTTTGGTTTCATTTTAATGGTCATTCCCTTCGATTTATTCTTAACTTCGACTGAGGTTATTGACATCATTAGAGCCGAGCTCCAAATTTCGTCAAGCCACATTCCAAGGCCTCGACAATCTCTTACCGTCAAGATTTTCTAATCTTGGGTAAGCTTTGTTTTATCTCAACTCTGTTCGTCTCCGGTAAGTTCTGATTTTTTGTTCACCTAAGTCGAACTTCTTTCATATTGGATTTGCCAACCTACGCTGAGGCCTTCTCCCCTTGAATCTGTACACTTAAGTTGAGCTCTTGTCTTCTCGAACCTACTTATGTAGATCTGGGATCTGCTCACTTAGGCTGAGCCCTTGTCTTCTCGGACCTACTCATCTAGGTCGAGATCTTATCTTCTCGGATCTGGGATCTGTTTACATAGGTTGAGCTCTTGTTTTCTCGGGCCTACTCATCTAGGCCGAGATCTTGTCTTCTTGGATCTGGGATCTACTCACTTAGGTTGAGCTTTTGTCTTCTCGGACCTACTTATCTAGGACAAGATTTTGTCTTCTTGGATCTGGGATCTGCTGCTGAGATCTTGTTTTCTGAGATCTGGGCTCTGTTCACTTAGGCTGAGCTCTTGTCTTTTCGGACCTACTCATCTAGGCCGAGATCTCGTCTTCTGAGATCTGGGATCTGCTCACTTAGACTGAACTCTTCCATCTGGGATTTGCTTTACCTAGGCCATGCTCTTCCATCTTGGATCTGCTTCACCTAGGCCATGCTCTTCCATTTGGGATCTGCTCCACCTAGGTCAATGTCTTTTCTATTTGAAGGTCGTCTTCATCTCTTTTGGAGCGCTCATGCCCCTATCTTTGCATTCATCCCTTCTAAAAGTGTCTTCATTCCCTCAATGTTAATGCATTCTTCATCTTTGCTGAACTCGTTGTCGCCGACACGTTGATCTTGCATGATGATGGCCATCTATTCTAACTAAGTTCTTACAGACGGCGCTAAATTGTGGGTGTTGATTTTTGACCACACAACCAAACATGGAACTTACCTGGAGAGCAAGGGATATAATAGATTAAGCTAACCACCTGCTAACAAGAAGATGAGAATAGCGCGATGGTTTGTCCACCCGGAGGCACTCAGACGATCAAGTCAGTCGAACAATCTCTCAAAGATATCACACAAGTACTAAATTCACCAAATAAAGAGTCTCAAAATAAAAGCATACCTTAGGCCTATGTGGGTGCCTTACTTTTATAATGATTAGTGTTCAACTTCCCCTTGGAAGTCTTACTTGATGAGACTCTATCCTTTATAAGGATAACATCTCTCACAACTCATACTATTCAGATTAAGATGAACTTCCTTAAGAGTTTCACTTCTATCCAAATAGGTAGCTTGATGTCATCTAGGATTTTTGTCCTCTATCCGAATATTTAGAATTCCAGCATTACCGCACTGAACCTCAACAAACATGACTCGCCTACGTGACACCTCGACCAACATCTTGAAGGCACCTTGGCCATGTGGCGTCATTCTCAAAAACACAAGAAAAGTAAGAATAACATAGAAAGGAAAAGTCTTTCTCTGAATTTTATTACTCGAAACAATAACTGAATAGACTCAAAGGCTTGCAACACATTTTGTAGCAAACATTGTTTGGTGAACAAGCCACACAATCTATGCCCCAAATCAAGCCAATATTACACGAAGTAAAAAAAATTTAAAAAAATAGCAGACTTACTGAAAGAATATAAAAGAAACCTCCTACAAAAAAAAATGGTTGAAAATGGATTTATTTAGACCCTGAAATCAAGCATTCAAAATCTTTCAAAATATAGTAAATTTCCTAAACGATTGGGTTGAATATAGTAAAATCCTACAAAATCTTTATGTTTATGTTTTTTTTTTTTTGGACTTGACCTGACCTGACAGCTCGGTAAAATCAGCAAAATTTCTGTTTTGCCATGAAACTGTCAAACTGCTCCATAAACTTGCTGCCAATCACCATTGTACAAGCTAGTGTTGAGATACATCTTTAGCTCTGGTTGAAATCTTTGATTGACATTACTGTCATCATTAAAGCAGCCTACTCTTCAATCCTTTCTTTCCTCTTGGTCTCTTTGAAGCTCATCATCCTCCATAAGCAACCAGTCTTCAATCTTCATACAGACCTTCCACAGTTCTTCAAGGTGAAGTGCATTTTCTTAACTCCAGAAGTCCCACCAGTTTGAACTGCCACATGACCTATCAAAAAGACCACTCGACTCAAAATTGCTCCATTTTTCGGGCAATGCCAGAGAACCATCCACTTGGCCACCCATGTTGTGGAGTTCTGGTTCACGACGTGTATCTTTACTATCAGAGCCACCAGATGTGATATTTTCCTTCGAATCCTTGCTTTTAATACCTTGATCATGAGGTTTTCCTAGCAGATCAGTCAAATTCTGCAGCTGTATAACACAAAAATGAGACATTTAAGACATCTTTGCAGTAAGAAGAGGAAAAAAGAATTAGATGGGTACACCTACCTGTATGAGCAAGGACTGTTTCTCTATCTTCAAAGACTCGAACTTAGAATGTAGATTGTCATAATTGGCTTTAAGTACTCTGTATTCTTGCTCCATTTGCTTTGACTTCCATCTAGCTCTTCTGTTCTGAAACCATATAGCTATCTGCCGCGGTTGCAGTCCAAGCTCTCTAGCCAGTTGCACCTTCTTCCTTGGTTCAAGCTTCGTCTCTGATTCAAACATGGACTCTAATGACCTTATTTGTTCATCACTAAACCTCCTCTTGTTCTTGTTTTTCTTTTTCCTTAAATTTTGGAGCGGCTTTGGGAATGGTAAAGATTCGATTTTGGTGGCTTCTAGTGGTTGTGGTGCACAATAATACTCTTCTCCTTCCATAATTCTGTTGTGTTCAATATTTTTATGTTCTAGATGAAGAGTTTTGGCTTTAAGATATATAGTTAGCCATGTTGAAGCTATTTAGCATAGCTGCTTACAAGTCATTGGGGCTTTTGTTTGATGGGTTAGTTCTAGCCAATCGAATTGGATTTCGTATGGCGTTTGCTCTCCTATCCCTTGTGCATATCTCTACCTTTTTTGTTTTATTTTATTTTTTATTTTTATTTTTCTAATTGGGAACTAAGGCTTCGTTTGGTAGGTGACTTTTTTAGTCAAAAAGTTAAAAAATTATTAAAAAAGTCAAAAAGTTAACAGTTTATACCAAAAAGTTAAAAATTTTCTTTTTTTTCATATCTTTTCGTAAAAAATTAAAAAGTCATTTAAAGCATTCTAATTTTTTTTTATATCATATTTTAACTAAAAAATTATTTAAAAAAATCTACTCCTAAACGAGACCTAAATGTTCATCTATGTGTTGCTTTTTCCCAACGGCTATGTAGCCAAACTGAGTAAGTAATTTGGATTAAGACTTTGTTGAATTGAATTGAGTTAGGTTGGAAAGAGAAGAAGACAATAATTCAAAGAATAAAGATTGAGACCCCCTTTCCTCCACCTCCTTTTGACTCTCTTTCTTTTTTGATTGGTCACTTTTTCTTTTTTTTTTTCTTTTTTTTTTTTCCCTCTTACAATCACCACCCGCCACGTGTGTGTGGAGGTGATGGAAGTTGAAGTTTGATGGGGTCTAAATCACTGTCGTAATTCAAAAGAGAATTTTATGTAACATATTTTCAGTTATTTATTTAATTCGATGGTCCCTTAGATAGAAAAGTTAAAAATTAAATTCCTTCAAAGTTGTCACTCAGTTTAGTTGTTTGGATTCATGTGACATGAATAGTTTACAAGTCCTATGATGTGCTGTCACATAGGTCTTTTTTGACAGCAAATGATTATTTCTATCTATGAATTCCACAAGAAGTAATTTCTTTAGAATTAAATGATTCATTTGCTGTCACATAGGTATTTTTGACATGGATATTTCTGTCAATGAACTTCTACAACTGACAATTTATTTTTATCTTTATTAAAAATGAAACTTTCCTTCAAATTTATTCCAATGTTTGGCGTCACCTATGAAGCACGGGTGCATGTATGAATATGAATATAAGTACGATATGAGTATGTTGATACGGAAAGTTTTTTTAAGATACAGATATGATTAGGATACGTGTATGAATATGGATATATGTACGATACGAGTATGTTGATACGAAAAGTTTTTTTAAGATACGGATATGATTAGGATACGTCAATAATTTTTTTTTAATTTTTTTTTATAATTTATAGTTTGAGATAATTTATAAATTAAAATTCAATATCAAAACTAAAAAGAGAAATTACAAAAGCAAAAGAGAAATCATAGTTCAACAATACTGTGAAATCCTGTATTTTTGAGATATTAATATTTTAGTGAAAGATATTGGTGGTAGTTTGGTGGTGAGATTTTTAGATGAGAATCTAACTTATTTTCTCTATTTGTTTTATCTCTTTTTATCTTCATTTCATTATTATCATTATTCAACCCTTTTATTTATTTTTGTTAGTTTGCTTAGGCTCCAAGCAAATGTTCTTTTCTTTTCTTCCAAGTAACCTTTATTTGCCTCCAAGACAATTATCTTTCTTTTCTTCCAAGTTTACTTGGAGACTACTCTTTATTTTGCCTATAAATTTGAACTTATCCTCTCAACTTCTTTCTATGATTATTTTTCTTGGTCCATCCGTATCTCTCTCTCTTTCTTTACGATCAAAATTTAGAGTTTAGATTAAGAGTATTTAGAGTGAGAGTTAGCATTTTATTTAAGAGGAGAGTTTTTGATTTTGTTAAACTTTACATACTTTTTCGATCCACAACCTTTGGAGATTTATGGTGATATAGTAGATAATTAAAAACATTGGTGTTTGAGAAATTTTGCATCAAGTGGTCATGGAATTGTTTTAAAGTAATTCGGGTAGTATACAATATGTTTCCTCTAAATCTCTTTGCAAAGAGTTTTTTTATCTTAATTACTTCACATTTGTACTCCTTTTGATTATCATGGTCATATGTTAAATTCTGTGGAATCATTCTTATTGATACGTTTGATTATTCTAGTTATTTGATAAATTCTATGAAGTTGTATTGTGTAGTTAGTGTTAATTTGTCTAGTTAAATGATGTGGAAATGCTTCGTACATAGATCGAGTGGACCTTGTCAATAACTTGGACCAATAGCTCGGATAAACGGTTGTGCTTGGGTGAGGTGGGTGAGACTGGTCATTGGTCATGTATTGAGTAGGACCGGGTATTTGGTATTGGATAAATTATTATATGTCAAGTTGACTTGTCTATACAATTTGGTAAATTGCTTGGTATCTCAAATCGAATCATTTGTGCCATGTCGTAAATTGTTGGATCCTTGTTGATTTATTCTCTATCTGAGTATTGTTACTTCTGTCATATCATATACTTTCCGAATTAATTTATTTTTTAGGTGTGGAGCAAATCTAGTCACGATAGGAGTTGAAATATTTAAAGGATTATTGAGTTGGAAATTTTTGGACCTACCACTATATATTATTTTTGGAGATTTGTATAAATTATAAATTATAGACATTTGTGTAACCATTTTGGAGCCAATTTGTATTTTTGAGGTTATTAATTAGTTAGAATTTTAAATTTGAGGTTGATTTAATTTATTAACGGCCCAGAAGTTAAAGTCTATAATATATTTTAATGCCATTAAATATGAAAAATTATAAAATAAAATTTCATTCCAAAAGTAAGTTAAGTGAAATTTGAAACAATAATACTAGGTATCATGAAAAGTTTTTATGAAGATTTTCCACCATTGGATTAGTTTATAGTGTTTGTAGCGTTTTATTGTATGTTATATAATCACTCTTGAATTAGTTTCATGAAACTTTTCATGATATTTATTTCATGATGCGCAACATTAAAACATGAACCTTTATTTTTCATTTTTATCAACTTCATCATTGAATAATACATCTTTCATCTCTGGTACATCAAGTAAATGATTTGCAATTTCAAGTAAATCAGAGCTCTTTAATAAATTAAACGTATCTCTACTAACGTCTGATAGTTTGGTGCACTCCGGATGTACCCATCTCGTACTCATGAAATACCCAACTGTCAAAGAATGCATAAAAAATACCCGATACATATTTTGAGTACTCGGTACATATGCTGCCCTATTGATATGAATACCAATACCCAATAAGTATTCAGTACAAATACGGCAATATTTTTGGAATATCTGTCTTTCATAAGGCGTCATCATGTTGAATGTATTGAAGGTGGATGACAATCCTACATTTGTGACGATTATATGAAAGTGACAAGACTAGTTGGAAAGGAATCTAATCGAGAAACGCCCTTTTTATCACCATCTTCATCCTCACTATCTTTTATTCATCCTGTTTTTATTTGGGGAAATATTTTATATTTTTATTTTTTTTGATGATGAGGAACCTCCCCAACCTAAGTCGACATTGGACTCACCCTGCAGAATAAATCCCGAATACTTGCAGTCACCCGTGGAGAAATATTGCTTATGTGTTCACTGTTCAAACTACACAGAAATCTTTTGTGAGACAAAAAGTAATAGCAAAGGAAAGGTACATAATCTTCAAAATTTCATTGTAAAGTGAAGATAGTGGCCTGATTTTAAGAAGAGTTTTGAGAAAGAATCTTGACTGTTGAACATTGTGCTCATCATGTTGACAGTGAAAAGATTGCAATGAAATTCCTGGTATATTTGTTTATTTGCTACATTCTAGTAAGGTTGTTTGAAAAAAGGAGAGTGTGGCCTAACAGTGAGGCTTGCCGTCTTTGATGGTGTATGTTCGAGTAATAGTTTCACCAAAAGTAAGTGCAAAATTGTGTATATTTTTTCTCATCAAATTCCGCTTCTAATAGAAGTTTTGTGCACTGAGTTTTTTTTTTATTTTTTATTTTTTTACTTTCTAGGGCAGTTGGCTATATGGGCCTGTCTTTGTATAAGGATAAGATGGTGTGTGGTGGCCATGGCTCAATCGAAAAGGGACAGGACGATGTGAGGGGACTGTTTGTTGCCTAATAACAACAAAAGAAAGGAAATTTTGGATCCTTAAATTAATCATGAGAGAGAGATGGTCAAAAACGTTTTCACATTTTACTTACATAAGATAATAATCATC
This sequence comes from Camellia japonica, assembly GCA_030407325.1. NCBI lineage: Eukaryota > Viridiplantae > Streptophyta > Magnoliopsida > Ericales > Theaceae > Camellia > Camellia japonica. The sequence continues at coordinate 112,745,295 of JAPPVO010000002.1, read as the reverse complement.
AAACTTTGGCTAAAGTAAGGTACAAGAATCTCTTTGTTTTGTGGCTTCATTCATTCTTGCAGACCCTACTTTCTTTCTTTATAATAACTTGAACCTCACAAACAAGAAGGGGAGAGTTCAGTTGTCTGGTCTTCTTCATTGTTGCCCGTGACGTGTCATCATCTTATTATCCGGCATGGCACCCCTCACACACTCTGCCATGTCCATGTCAGGGTGGGTGGGTGTGGATGAAGATTGAAGAGTCTTTTTGGATGTGTACACAAATGCAGGTGTTGGCATTAAAGCTTAATCCTACACGCCTCAATGTCATGGAGGGTCCATTGCACTATTGGCATTCTTGTGGGAAAGGTCCTATTCTACTACTATGATGTGAGAGAAGTGTCCATACGCAATGTATGGCAGCTCCAAATATATGCTATGTAACCCGAAATTTATGTAACCCGAAATTAAGGTATACGCTGTAGATTTAAAATTAGTATGATATGAAGGTGCATTTATAAATTTTATAATCCATATATATATTGTTATTATTCCCTTGGATTTTTTTGGGTAATTCACTCATTGTGCAAAAATTTTATTCAAAAAATTATTTAGAAATATCAATGCGTGGTTCAAATTTATGACACAAATCTCCACCACACACTTCAATTCATGACATAAATCTATCTAAATTCTAAAATGTTAGACTTTGAGAAAAAGCCCCTTTTATCATCCTAAGCAGGATGAAAATAAGGGAAATTTTATGGTACACATCCCTTCAAAGGTATGTACCATATGCACCTTGTTACGTGCTTTTGTAGTATGTTACGTATTTTTATGATAAATGTTATGCATTTTTTTTATAGGAGTCACACCAATTTATGATTGAGAAATGAAATTATATATATATTTTTTTGTAGTATTATTATGTATTTTGTGATATTATTATACATTTTTTGTTTTAAAAAAGTTTGAATAAAAAAATATATAATATTACCACAAAATGCGTAATTTAATTTCTTAACCACAAATTATTGTAATACCTATAAAAAAATACATAATATTTAATATAAAAATACATAATATTTATCATAAAAATACATAACAGGTGCACCGTAATATTTTCCAACAAAGCATAAATAACTCCTTTTGCAACACTCTCTCCCTCTCATGTTTCCACTTAGAAGTGTGTCTAATTCCAACTTTGAGCATTATCATTGAAACCAATTTTACTAATGAAGAATTGGATGCCTCTTTTAAAAAAGACGAATACTAAAATATCTAGAATTTTAGGAAACACTATCATTCATACTTCAAAAAGAAGAAAAAATATTCGATATAATAATAATATTATATCATTACCAATCCATAATATTACTATTTAGTAAAAGATTATCATGTAGGCACATTAATTTCACTATGCAAATATGTTTGAAATTGGGCGCCCATATGGCATGACCCATGAACCTTTTGAGCCTTATTTGAATTTGAATTCAAAACTTATTTGGATAACCACTCATGATATCTATATTTATCATATCAACTGATATGGATAGATTGATATATATAGTTATATATCAGATTATATATTTTATATAATACATTGATATCAGATACTATGTGATTTTTTTACCCATAACATTTTTTATATACTTTCTCTCTAACTCTCTTCCATTAAGAGAACGATCCAGCCTTTGCATTGTGACTTGTGTGGGTGATACTCATATTGTGGTATCACTCCACTGTTGGGAGTTCGTTGTTCGCATTTTAGAAGCACGCGATTTATCCACGAGATTCCTTGCTTCAGGTTCTATCACCTAAAAGTATGATCTGAATGTTTTACCCGCTGTGTTAGACTTTGATTTACAAAATATAAAAATTATTATATCATTAATTACATTGGAGTAGTGAGATTCATCCTTCTATTTATTTATTTATTATTATTTGATAACGATGTGACCATTATAAGAAAGTTTACTCCAAATGTGCAAGCAAAATGGTGCGTAAGTGTGAAGAGAGAGGTCCATCCACTACTCTTTGTGAAAATGACAAGTTTGTCTTAAACGGCCATGATTAACATTTCTTATGATTATGGATGACCAATTTTTTCTAGTCTTAAGGCTCAAACATCTTGTTAAATCATATATGGCAACAGTTGGTTGGTTTCTAAAGAGGATACTTGTGCATATCTTATTGGTGTCATATGGGCTACAGTACAGTAAAATATAAAAAAGATAAATTTATAAAGATAAGTGCAGTGCAAGAGGCACTGGCTCTAAACATTCAAGGACCTAAAACAAACACTTAACATGGAACTCTATATTTCTTCATGTCACTCAAAAAAAAAGAAAAAAAAAGAAAAAAAAAAGGGACTTAAAAAATTATTACAAAAATTTTAAAGGATAAACTTTAGTATTATTGTTTATATCTAAACATTTGCACAAGAAAAAAAAAAAAAAAAAAATACTAAAGAGGATACTTCTACAGATCTTACTGGTGCCATATGACAATACGATATAAAAAACCTAAAAAATAAAAATTACAAAGGTAAGTGGAGTGCAAGAAGCGCCGGCTCTGAACATTCACGGACTTGAAACGAACACTTAACATGGCACTCTATATTTCTTCATGTCACTACTCAAAAAAAAAAAAATTATTATTATTACAAAAATTTTAAAGGATAAAATTTAGTATTATTGTTTATATCTAACCATTTGCACAAGAAAAAAAAAATACTATACAAAAATCTAGAACTATAATATCAAAAAAAAGAAAAAAGAAAAAAAAAGAATGAATTACATTCCTATATAACTTAAGCATTACAGTTCTTACATTTTTAGTTACAAAATTGGGACACTACAAGAAAAAGCAGATTTCGCGACTAAAAATGGATTTTTTGTCGCTGAAAGTAGGAGAATTGGCGACTAAAATGGAATTAGTCGCCAAAAGTGAACACTTTTGGCGACTAAAACAGTTTAGTAGCCAAATGTAGGGGTTTTAGCGACTAAAAGTCAGTTTAGTCGCCGAATATAGGGGTTTTAGTGACTAAAAAAATTTTAGTAGCCAAAAGAGAAGGTTTTTGGCGACTAAAAACATTTAGTAGCCAAAAGTATAGGTTTTGGCGACTAAAAAATAGTTTGGTCGCCGATTATACGTGTTTTACCGACAAAAATCAATTTCGTAGCCAAAAGTGAAGCTTTTTGGCTACTAAAAAAAATTTAGTAGCTAAAAGTCAAGAATTGCCGACTAAAATGCAGTTTTGTCGCCCAAAGTAGAGGTTTTGGCTACTAAATTTCAGTTTAGTCGCCAAAAGTGGAGGTTTTTCGGCAGGAATGAATTTTTTTAGCGACTAAAATATAATTAGTAGCCAAAACTATACAATTGGCGACTAAAAAATAGATTTAGTCGCCAAAAGTGATCTAATTTTTTTTTAGTAAATAATTTATTTTTTACATAAATTATATTGAATAAAAATAATTATTTTTATATATATAGCTAGATATTAATACGGGTCAATATATAAAGCTTGGTAGCTCGAATTTGGCCCCCCTAATCCTCCTAATGCCCAAAACGACGTCGTTTTGGGCATTAGGTTTTTTTTTTTTTTCTTTTTTTCTGCTATTTTCGTTCGACTGTGCAGGGGAGGGAGAGGGGAGAAAAAGGGAGAGGGAGAGGGAGAGGGAGAGAAAGAGGCAGATCCGTCGCCGTCGCCGTCGTCGTCTCAGATCCGTCGCCGTCGTCTCCGATCCGTCGCAGATCTGTCGCCGATCGCCGCGCCTCCGCCTCCGTCGTCGATCGCCATGCCTCTGCTCGTCGCCTCCGTCGCCGATCGCCCCCCGCCTCCGCCCTCCAGTCCATTTTTTAGGCCCCCTCCAGTCCCCCTCCCCCTCCGTCTTCTTCTTCCTTCTGCTGAAAAAAAAAAAAAAAAAAAAAAGGAAATTAGGGGGATTCGGGGGAGCTCGTTTTCGAGCTCCCTAGCACGGTCCATAAATAATATATGTTGCATATATATTCATGTGATGTTGTAGTGGCATAGTGGAGAGAGTGTGTTGCTAAAGGTTTAGAATGTGGGAGAGGTTGGCGGTTCGAATCTCAGAAAAAGCAAAAAAGTTGGTTTTTTTTTTTTTTCACGGAAGCACCTTTGGCGACTAAAATTTTAGTCGCCAAAAGTGTTTATTTTGGGCGACTAAACGGTTTAGTCGGCGATTCATGGACTATTGGCGACTAAAAGATTAGTCGCTAAATGTGTGATTTTAAAAAGTGTAAATCACTATTGGCGACTAAATCATTGGTCGCTAAAGAGCTATTTTTTTCCAACTAAAAAAATTTTAGTCGCCAATACCTCCGGCGACCATATATACGTGACAAAACGGGCGACTAAAAAAATTAGTCGCTGAAAGTAAAAACTCGACTTTCGGCGACTAAAAACAGACTTTTGGCGACTAAAAATTTAGTCGCCAAAGGTGCTTTTTCTTGAAGTGGGAGGAGGATCCCCCTTAGTCACTGTTTTGGACTCGACGGGGCTATTTCGACTCCTGGGTCTTGTTTTGATAATTCAAATTATTTATTTTGTTGGGTATTTTATGTATTTCATTCATATAAAAAATTAAGTCAATATGATAATTGTAACTAGTTTAATTTATCACAAAAAAAATAGACGACATTGAACTAGTTACAATTATCGGATCGACTTAATTTCTTTTATAAATGAAATACACGAAATACCTAATAAAATGAATGGTTTGAATTATCAAAACGGGACCCGCGGTGGGCCCCATGGGCCGGAACAGCCCCGTCCAGTCCAAAACAGTGACTGGAACGGATCCTCCTCCCAAAATTGAACCAAGAGCTCGTAATTGTGATTCAATTAATTCTTCTATATGTTCTTACAAATATGATTAAATAAACAATGCATTCCATTATTCAACAATCAACAATCAATTCAATTTTAGAGATTTCAATTTTTAAGTACAGCTAACAAACAATTGAACTAAAACTTGAAATGAGACAAAATCTAAATACATCGTGCAGGTGATTATATAATAGGGTGCAAGTGAAAAACTGTAAGGGTACTAGTGTGACTTTAACCCTTCTATATTTGTGTAAAAAATAAAAAATTCTATTCCACTGGAATGTAATTCCCTTAATCAAAATTCTAATAACTTGCGCTTCATTTGGTTCACTGAAATGAGTAGAAATTGAATGGAATAATCATTCCTTAGATTTCATATGAATTGTTTATTTTCTTGAAATAGTGAATTTTGATTCCATTTGTAATGTATTTTGCCACTATTTTATTAGTCAACCAAAAATGAAAATGAATATTTTGATGGAATGATCATTCTATTCTATTTTATTTCAATGAATCAAATACTATCTGATAAGAGTGAACATAATTTATGTCGGCATAAGAAATGAAAAATCTCATCAAAATTGATATAAATATGCATGTTTTCCAATATCTAACTAATACATATTTTCTTATATTAATGGCATCTATGTCAAGTTATTACTTTATGACATAGTTTAATTAATGACTTTAAATAATTATTATCGTGTTGAACATAATCACCTATAAACACCTAATTCTTCGTTTACAAAAATTATAAACAATTTTTAAAATTTTTGAAAAATTAAAAAAAAAAAAGTCTTTTTGCTTGCTTTCAAAGCAAGTATCATTTCCTCTTCCCTCCCCCGTCTAATCCTACCTCCTTAGGCCACCAACTTTGGTAAACCCATCAACTCTCTACTTATCACCTCCGATAACTCCCACCATTCAACAATTCATCAAATATATATATTACTTTTATTAATTTTAAAAATATGTATGTATATCTAAAATATTTTTATTTTAGCAAAAATAAACATAAAGTATATTTTCTATTTTCTATAAACAAAAAGATGTAGGCCATGTTTGGTTTGTATTTGTAAAACAATTTTGAAAAATAATTTTTCGAAAAGAGTTTAGAGGAAAAAAAAAGTAATTAATTGATGGGTAGTAGAGAGAACAATGATTTTAGATTTTTTTTTCAAAAATTTTCAATCAAACAAAATTTTAAAATTTTTTCTCAAAATTTTTCTCCCAAGAGACAAACCAAACTAGACCGTAAGCTCTTATCATTACACGCACTACTGTAAATTAAGCACATTTGACCATTTTGTGGAAGAGCAATATTTCTAGTAAGAAAATGATTTAATATGTGACACTTTCATACATAAAATCTATACTGACTGATAATTTTACAATTATGAATCAAATTTTTTATTTTCTAATATGAATGTGCTACCGCATATCCGTTCACATAAATCTTGTTTGTATAGCATCACCCTTTCAAGTATGAAGGGCATAAACCTTATACATAAGCAAATTTTTTAACACTATATACAAAAGCTGTAAAGTTAACATTAATAAATATAAGTGAAACTTATATTTTCGTGTGTAGTGAGAAGAGAATCAAGTAAAAAATCCTTTTATATATAATAATTTTTTATTATTTTTATCTTCGGATTTTTGTTTAAGTATTTCATTAGAACATACTTTTTTAGTGGGATATAGGTTTAGAAAATAAAGTATAAAAATAGAGGATGCACTGACTGAAAAATTCTGTCACTAATAAATACTTATGATTTTTTGACGCGCCAAAAAAATCTTATTCATTTATGATTGTTACTAATAAGTCCTTATGCTCCACTGTCACTATCGTTGCCATATCTACCACCTTCGGACTTTTGTCTTGCCGGAGATTCGTCGAAATATTCAAAACATCATCAAAAAATCATTGGAAAATCGCCGTAATGTTTGAACGTCATTGGAAGTCACTGGAATGTCCACAATATTGTCGGATGTCGACAACATCGCTAGAGATTTACTAGAATGTCCAGAATATTGCTGGGAAAAAAAAAAGAAGAATAAAAGAAGAAATTAAAGCGAAAACATAACAAAATTTAACCATATTTTCTCTAACACCAAAAAACACAAAAGAAAACTGTTTATCATACAGAACACATAATTTTCAGTTCACAAAATAATAAAAATTTGGAGTTTGAATTTATTGCTGATCAAACTGCATAAATTTGTAGTTTCAAAACTGTATAAATTATCAGTTTGCTCGTTATCAAAACACAATTTCACATCGCAACAATGGTGGAAATTTTAGATCAGTAGTTTCTAAGAGTTTGTAGCTTTTCAGTTTGTCAATATTTATTATATATATATATATTTTTTTGTTTTAATAAAGGGAAAAAAAAAGATTGAGTCATAGACAAAAGCGAAAACATATCTTTAAAACTGTAAAATTTTCAGTCAACAATGGCAGTAGAAAAAAACGAGGGGTGTGTAAGAGGACACGAAGAGGGGTTCGTTGACGGCGAAAGAGATAAGGCAGAGGAGTGGCCACAGCAAGCTATTGATGGTTTAGCTTGATGGTTAGTAGTCAGTTGTTTTCTTGTCAAAAACAAGAAAAAGAAAGAGGAGAATGAGAGAGTCTTTTATTATGCAAAATGACTTTCTAATTTACATAAACACTTGTGGGACTAAATGATACACGTCTTCATGACCGGACCTATGAGTAATAAACCCAAACCGGAGCCGCAACTGGGTCATGGGCCCAAAAGTCCATAAAATAAGGCCTATCCTGTGTTCTCTATTTTGCCACTTGAAATGAGAGGTTATTAAATTCATTTATTTAGACTGTTTATTTTGTTATAAAATATTTTAAACAAAATAAAATAATTTTTTTTTATCATAGTTTCCAAAATGACTTACCAGTAAAAATTTTGTAAATCAATTTTTGTAAAGTTGACTCCTAGTGAACACCCCCTTTCAACACATTTGATATTTTCAAATAAGTATCATAACTCACAAATTATTTGATAAAAATCCATTAGCGGACATTTTATTGAATTAGAATTATGTTTCAAGAAGATAGAAAATTTGTGTTTTGTGTATCAAACACAAATTAGCTTTTGTACAAAAGCCAAACTCCGAAAAATAAAAAGAAAAATATGATTTTGTGCGAAATTAGTTTCTAATAAAAATTATATTTCGACATAAAATATTTACATCGAAACAAATAGAGTTTTAAAAAAAGAAAAAGATGCTTTAGTTTTTTTCGGTCTGAATGCTTTGGGTTGAGAGCCTCAATAGTATTAGCTTGGCCATTTTCAAATTGTACTAAAACAAAATTTGCTCCCTGGACCCCAGTCTATAAAAATGGCTAGAAAATGAAGTGCTTGTGGCTCACTATAACATATAAGATTTTAGTAATAAATTATTTTGGTCTTTGAATATTTTTTGTGACAAAAATAAATTTATCACCCAAAACGTCGCTAAAAGTGCATCCAGGAAAGTCAAAATTGACTTTTAGCAACTGATTTTCAAGTGTCGCTGAAAATGGCAATAAGCAATGAAATTCATATGGTCACATAATGTTTGATTTTACAGAAGTAAATATTTATCACTAATACTTTGTCGCAAAATGTCCCAATTTAGTCGAAAAAAAAAACAAGATAATGGCATATTTAACAACAATTATATTTGGTTGCTAAAGAACAAATTTCTCTACCATATTTTTGTCGCTAAAAGTCAAAGTTGGAAAATGTTTTCTAACCATTTAATTTCATAGCTAAAAAGACACAAAAATTATTTGCCATCCAATCGCATAAAAAAAATAAAAAAATAAAAAATTGACATGCACACATCAAAGGCACTCTATTCCCAAATCATAATAAGTATATAGAAAGTGAAATTTTACAAAAATTAAAACTCCGTGTTTCCAAATTCACTTCAACATTGTTCATAATATTAGTTAAAACTCAAAATAGGATCATAATAGTTTAACACAGTTGATTATATGAGTTAAAACTCTATGAAGATAGCAACCATAGTTGACTTCAACTTTGTCTTTCTCTTGCCTGACCTGTTCATATGTTCAATTACAAGAGCAACTGTACGTGATCCAAATCACAACATCAGAGGCAATAAAGTTTCATTTCAGAACATTAAATTTGTCAAAATTTTGTTTTGACTTCTTTTCCAGTTCCATATTACGTAATAAAAATACTTGAAAAAAAAAAAAAAAAAAAATAAAAAAAAAATAAAAATCAGAAGGATAGAGGATAGGGTAAAACGAAATTGCAAATTCTCAATGAAAAAACATTTCAACACCGGAGCAAAACATAATAAAAAAATATGGGAGGCAATCTGGACATTATCATTTAAACAGTTTTTTTTATTGCCCATATTAAAGAATCTTGCACCATAATTCAATCAAACTAAGCAATCTGTCTTTAAAAATATTTATAAAAAAAAAAAATGTTTGATCCGTGAAAAATTGGGAGTAAAAATCATTCCTGTTGAAGAACTCACAAAAAAGATCGTTTTCTGGATCACTATCATCTTCCTAATCAATCATATCATCATCAACTTGATAATTTTTATATTAGTTTTCTTTTGCACTGCATCTAAAACCACACTTGTACAGAAAAGCTTTCATGTTCTAGAGTCTAGGGATTAAAATCCTTTTCATTTTACACTCAGCAACCAACCAAAGTGTCTAGAAAATACACATGGAAGAGGAGTGCATACCTTGGTTAGAATGATGTCAGGAAGCTCCACCCCTGCTTTAGAGTCGGAAATCTCAATTTGATGATAAAAACAACAAAATCAGATTTTTTATACAGAAATTGAGAGTAAATTTAACAAAAATCCAATATATTAAAGAAAAAACAGAAAAAGTTAGATAAAAAAACCAAAATCAGATTTGATGACTGCAATTTATTCAATAAAAACAACAAAATCAGATTTTGTTATCAGATTTTTCATTGTGGCAATTCAACAAACACGTGCTTTCTAAAAATGTTAATCATAAAAAGTAGCTTAGAAATTGCTAGTATAGCCAGTAATTCTATCTAAACCATCATCACATAGTACAAGGCATAAAAGCATTCAAAAACAAAAATTCCCAGTATCACATATGCGAATGGGAGGACTAAAATCAGTGTCTACTCCCAAAATGCATCTTTATCAGTATGCATTCCAAGGATTGAGCTACTCCAAAACACTCTAAATCATTGAAGACATTAGCCAGCAACAACAATTGGGTTGGGGGGGGGGGGGGGAAATGAAAAAAAGATAATGACAACAAGAACACAATGAAGATATATTACTTCATCAAATACTGCTTTTCAGCCACAACCTGCAACACCATTAACTATTTGTTAGTAAAAATTGAAACAGGACATGGTGTTGCTATGCACTAAAAGTTACAAAAATATGTGAGGGAAAAAGAGTCAATCATAATTACAATGAAAGGTACGAAAATCTCACCTTCGCCAAATCACTCGAAACCCAATAAATAAACAAAGCCCAAATTCAAAGTGGACCCACCAAACCAAATCAATCGATTCATACAATCTACAACAAGTGTGTTTTGAGGTATTTTGTTTAGGGCTGATGATATAGATGGGCTTAATTCTATTGGTAATTATAGAATCTAAAACAACTACATAGTAGTACTGAATAGTGATGGCAATTATATAGATGTTTCAAGGTTGTTTGTTCTATACATAGAACAATGTGGGTGTTTGGGAAGTGGTTATTTCAGAGGCATTTTGATTTTTTGGCTATTTTAGTAGACTATTTTAGTTTTTGTGTTTGGGAAGATGGGATGAATTTTTATTTGATTTGGTGTATTGAAAAATGTGTTGAAATGATGCTTGAAATTAAAATGACATTTGTCCTTAACCTCACATTTTTCACAATTAATCTAAAGGGGCAATACACTGTCACTGTGACAGCCCCACAGCCGGGCTTCTTTTTTTTTTTTTTTTTTTTTTGAGGCTATTTTAGCCTTTCCCAAACACCCCCAATATATAATTAAAATTCAAATCAAAAGAACGAAGTAAACAAAAATTAAACAGAATGAGTTAAATTAATTTTATTAATTTAATATTAAAACTAATTTTTGGCAATAGTTATTTATTTTCTCTATCTTCTCGTCCATCATTTTGTCTAGAAATCTCAATTAAATGTTCTCTCAACTTGCTCTATTGACAGATTTACACAATAAGAATTTAATGAAGTACATTCATTCTTCCATCACCCACCATCATCACAAAAGTCAACAACTATATGTTCCAATTACCTGGGGCCTCCAATTGGCTCTATTAAAAATAATCTAAACCAAGTAAACCAATGCACTAGGAAAATGAATGATCACAAATAACTCTGCTAAGAAACACACATCAGCAGGGTAATGAATTATGCTAATACAGTTGCAGGGCACATACCATTTGCTTAATGCCTAATTGAGCCAAGCTGATTCATGAGAATCAGCACTCACATTTTTTGCCCCATTTTCTTTATGTTTTTCTCAAAGAAAAAATATGTAGTGTATATATATAGATAATAATGTTACACTGATCACATTAATATACCACATTGAGTTTTCTGTATCATTTATGTGTGTATGTGCGTGTGTATCTGTGTGTGTGTTTGTGTGATAGAGAGTGAATACCAGCCGATGTCTTCAAATATATGCAAGAACCAAAAGTGCTGTCAAAAAAATGCCATACCTATTTTGCTAAAAAAATGTCAGCTTCATGCAGCGAAAATCAAAATTACACCACCACTAATGATGATGAACAAAATTCAAACAAGATTCATCCATAAATTAAGGCACTAGTATATTACATATTGCTATTCCATAGTTACAGATTGGTAAAAAGCAACTCAAAAGCGATGCATAAATGATGCTGATGCACAAAGTAATAGTAAATACGAACGATGTGATGCTTATCCTCTGGATCAAACTTCCAATTTAACTGCAAACAGAAAATAAGCAAGAACAAAAATATTCAAAATCATTTTTTTTTTTGATCGGCATATTCAAAATCATTATATATGATAGAACCCAGCTGAATAAGAATTAATTACCGTTGTCAGAACAGAAACTTCTACAAGTGCCTGTTGATAGTATGCATGTTGATTTCTAATTGTTAGCTGTATATTATTATTATACTAGTAGTATCATAACTGTATCTCTCTATTTGTCTTTGTATCTCTCTCAATCTCTATCTCCTTACTTATCTAGGTTTTCTTTCTCTTTCTGCCTATATATAGAGGCTTCTCTTATTGTATTATTCATTCAATTCAATACAGAGTTTATTCTTTCTCTTCTCTCATTACTTTCATAACATGGTATCAGAGCCAACAATTCTCTCCTAATTTTTTTCAGTTTGCTTCTGTCCTGGTGTTGTTTCTCCTGGCCTCTGCGTATTTTGTTCATCCGTATTTTCACGTTTGCACTATACCCAGCTCTTCGTCTCCTCCTGACGAAGCCATCGCCACCAAAATAACTACCATCGGCCTCTCCACGCGCTCTCACGCGCTTCTATACGAGTGGCGCGTCGCTTTCCGCGTTCTCACTCTCACCACGCTCCGTCCGCTACAGCCACGCGGCTTCCGCTCCAGCCGTTTCGCCACTCGGCTCGACATCGGCTTCCGCTTCAGCCAACTGCCCTTCGGCTTCCGTCCCAGCCGATTCTCCATCGGCTTCCGCCCGGCTTCCGTTAGCCGCGTGCTGCCTCCGCCCGGCTTGCCCAGCCGTTTGCCTGGATTCTCAGCTGCTGACGTCATCCTTCTGCAGCCGCTGACGTCAGCCCTACACAGCTTCTAATTAAAAAAAAAAAAAAAAAAAAAAAAAAAAAACCCTCATTGTCCCTAAGGTTTTCCAGTCTTCTGAATCTGTTGGTGACCTTCGTTTTACCACATTATGGATCGTACAGAGCACATCCAATCTGTCTCTGTTATCCTTGATGGGTCCAATTATGTTAGTTGGGCTCAAGCTCTCTCTAGCTTCATTAAAGGGAAACGCCTTTGGCGGATTATTACTGGTACTCTTTCCAAACCCACCAAAAAGGAGGATGAGACTGACTCTGCATTCGATGACCGTCTTGACGACTGGGAAAGTAAGAATTATCAAATCATCACATGGTTCCGGGCTACATCAGTTCCTTCCATCAACCTTCAATTTGGACGCTTTCAGGACGATGACTCCATTGTCTCTCCTGCCAAAGCAATTTGGGATTTTTTGAAGGAACGTTATCAGACCACTGGCCATGCTCATCAATATCAACTATTGCAGACTCTTCATCACATGCGTCAAGCACCCGGTCAGTCTCTCAATGACTTTTTATCCCAGATGTCGTCCGTTTGGGACCAGCTCGCTCTTTCTGAACCTCCATGGGCTCATTCTGATGATGCACAGCTATTTATTACTTATCGGAATCATCAGCGACTATTACAATTTCTTATGGCTCTTCATAACACTTTTGAGCCCGTGCGTGCTTCTTTGCTTCATCGTCTGCCTTTGCCCACTTTAGAGCAAGCCATTACCGAGCTCCTATCCGAGGAGACTCGTTTTGAGAGTCTCAGATCTCATACCACAGATTCCGTTCTTGCTACTCCATCTTCTCAGAGTTCCTCATCTTCACAGCCTCTCATCTGCAGTTATTGTCGCAACCGAGGCCTGCCAGCCACTCATTCTCTTGTTCACTGCCAGGTTCGCGAATGCTTGACTTGTCATAAGACTGCTCCGGGCCATCTCCAAAGCCATTGTCCTCGAGCTCCCTCCACTACTTCATCTAAGAAAGGGACTTCTCGTTCTGGGTCTCAGTCCAAATTTAACCACGGTTCTCGCTCTGCTGCTGTTGCCTCTGAGAGTTCTTCTGCTCCTTCTTTTTCTATGGATGATGTTGAGTCCCTTATCCACCAGGTTCTCAACAAATCGGGTACTCCTCCTTCTACTGCTCTTTCAGTAACCTCAGGTAACTCTTCATGGTATTTTGATTCCGCATGCTGTAATCACATGACTTCTGATTCCACCCTATTTTCTTCTTTGTCCTCGAGCTCTTCTGCTCCCACTATACACACTGCTGATGGTTCTCATATGCCTGTTAGTCATATTGGCCAAATCTCTACTTCCACTGTGTCCCTTTCTGATGCTTATCATATTCCTTCTCTTAAAATGAACCTTATCTCTGTTGGTCAATTATGTGACCTTGGTCTAACTATTACTTTTTCTGCTACTGGTTGTTTGGTGCAGGACCCTCAGACGAGACAGATCCTTGGGATAGGCCGTAAGCATGGACGTCTGTTCGAGCTTCTCCACCTTCGCAGTCCGCAAAAATCATCTCCTGTTGCTGCTGCATCTACTATGTCTCCTTTTCATCTTTGGCATTGTCGCTTAGGACATGTCTCTTTTAGTCGTTTAAAAAATTTAGTTTCTAGTGGTCAGTTAGGTCGTGTCTGTGTTGACGATGTCGATTGCTTATCTTGTCAAATTGCTAAACAACCTGCTTTACCTTTTAATAAAAGTACTTCTATTTCCACTGCTCCTTTTGATCTTGTGCATTCAGATATTTGGGGACCTTCTCCCACACCTACCATGGGGGGGTCTAGATATTTTGTGATTTTTGTTGATGATTTTTCTCGCTATACTTGGCTTTTTCTTCTCAAAAATCGCTCTGAACTTAAACAGATTTACTATAATTTCTCTGCTATGGTCCACACTCAGTTTTCCTGTACTATTAAGCTTTTTCGTTCTGATAATGCTAAGGAGTACTTGGATTCTGATTTTCTTTCTTTTCTTCAGGCTCATGGTACTCTTTCTCATCGATCTTGTGCAGGCACTTCCCAACAAAATGGACGAGCCGAAAGAAAGCACCGTCATATTCTAGACACTACTCGGGCTCTTCTCCTTTCTTCTTCTTGTCCTGAAAAATTTTGGGGGGAAGCTGCCCTTACTGCTATCCATACCATCAATCGAGTTCCTACCCCTGTCATAGCTAACACAACTCCTTACGAGCGTTTGTATGGTTCTCCTCCTGATTATACCACTCTTAAAGTTTTTGGTTCTGCTTGTTTTGTTCTCCTTCAGCCTCATGAACACACTAAACTAGAACCTCGTTCTCGTCTTTGTTGTTTTCTGGGGTATGGTATTGAACATAAAGGGTATCGTTGTTGGGATCCTATCTCCAAGCGTCTTCGTATTTCTCGTCATGTGGTCTTCTGGGAACACAAAATGTTCTCCACTCTTTCTAAGTTTCACCTACCACAGTCCACCCACTCACCGGTCTTCACTGATATTTCTATCGATTTGTTTTCTAATGACTTTAATGCAGATTCTGATCCCATGCTTTCACAGCCGCCTATGCCTATCGTCCATCCTGAGGATCCTGTGTCAACTGATGGCCCTCCGCCTTCTCCGGCTCCGGTGGAGGTTCCCCCGGCCCCTATTTCCATTGAGGTTCCTCCTCCACCTGAGCGTCATTCTACCCGGGTAAGGCAACCTTCTGCTCTTCTCCGTGATTATATTGTTGGTTCCACTGCTTTTTGCTCTCATGAGCCTACTTCTTATCAAGAAGCTTCTTCTGACCCTCGTTGGCAACAAGCTATGACTGATGAGCTGCAGGCTTTTGAACAAACTCATACTTGGGACGTAGTTGATCTTCCTCCTGGCAAGCGTACTGTTAGTTGCAAATGGGTTTACAAGATCAAAACTCATTCTGATGGTTCCATTGAGCGTTACAAAGCTCGCCTTGTCGCCCGAGGATTTAGTCAAGAATATGGGATTGACTATGAGGAAACATTTGCTCCTGTTGCCCGTCTTACTTCAGTTCGCAGCTTACTTGCTGTTGCTGCTGCTCGCCACTGGCATCTTTCTCAAATGGATGTCAAGAATGCATTTCTCAATGGTGATCTCACTGAGGAAGTATTTATGCAACCTCCTCCTGGTTCTTCTGTTCCCTCAAACAAGGTTTGCAAACTCCGCCGTGCTTTATATGGTTTGAAACAAGCTCCACGTGCCTGGTTTGCCAAGTTCAGCTCTACCATTCGTGACTTTGGTTTTTCTTCCAGTGCCCATGATTCTGCCTTGTTTATCCGTAAGACGAAGCAGGGTACTATTCTCCTTCTCCTTTATGTGGATGATATGATCATCACTGGAGATGACACAGTGGGTATTTCTAGTCTCAAACAGTTTCTTCATCGCCAGTTTGAGATGAAAGATTTGGGTGCACTTAGCTACTTCCTTGGCTTGGAAATTTCTCAAGATTCCTCTGGTTATTTTCTCACTCAGGCCAAGTATACTTCTGATCTTCTGAGTCGTGCTAACCTTTCCGATTGCAAGACTGTCACTACTCCAGTTGATCCTCAGACTCGTCTTACACCTCTTGACGGCCCCTTATTGTCAGATGCAACTTTATATCGTCAATTAGTTGGTAGTCTTGTCTATCTCACAGTTACTCGTCCAGACATTGCTTATGCTGTTCACATTGTCAGTCAATTTATGACTGCTCCTCGCTCTCCACACTATGCTGCCCTGGTTCGCATTTTGCGCTATCTCAAAGGAACTTTGTTTCATGGTCTTCACTATTCCCCTCACTCTTCTCTACAGCTGCATGCTTTTTCTGATGCCGATTGGGCAGGGGATCCTACCGATCGTCGTTCCACTACCGGGTTCTGCTTCTTCTTGGGTACTTCTCTCATTTCCTGGCGTAGCAAGAAGCAAACCCTTGTTGCTCGTTCTAGTACTGAGGCTGAGTATCGTGCTCTTGCAGATACTACTCAGGAGCTTGTGTGGCTTCGTTGGCTTCTTTCTGACATGGGTGTCTCTCATTCCGCTGCCACTAATCTTTATTGTGACAATCAAAGTGCTATTCAGATTGCTCATAACGATGTCTTCCATGATCGCACCAAGCATATTGAGATCGATTGCCACTTCATACGACAGCATGTTGCTAGTGGCCATGTTCGTCTTCTCTTTGTTACCTCTGCTGATCAGACTGCTGACCTCTTCACCAAAGCTCATCTTCCAGGCCGCTTTTCTGATCTCCTCTCCAAGCTCAAATTGATATCTGATTTACCACCTTGAGCTTGAGGGGGGGTGTTAGCTGTATATTATTATTATACTAGTAGTATCATAACTGTATCTCTCTATTTGTCTTTGTATCTCTCTCAATCTCTATCTCCTTACTTATCTAGGTTTTCTTTCTCTTTCTGCCTATATATAGAGGCTTCTCTTATTGTATTATTCATTCAATTCAATACAGAGTTTATTCTTTCTCTTCTCTCATTACTTTCATAACACTAATGATTTTTACAGAAACAAAACTTTTGTTTCTGTAACCCAGCATTTAGCCACAAAACTCTTTGACAATGTATCTGCAACACAAAGCCCATGAAACTAATTACTCAATTTAGAGATCACTAAAGTAGAGAAAGAAACACAACTTGTAGATAAAATTTTCAAGAAATCAGACACCTTTTAACTGATACAACAAGCAAGTGAAGCTTACAATACAGAGCTTGGAGATATACGATCAAGATTACCAAACAAAGTGAGTCCCAAAACTCTCAGAATCCAAGTCAAAACAATAAAAAATAAAAAATAAATAAAAATGTAGGGAGATTTAACAGCATGAAATAGAAAATTTCATTCATAGAATAATTTTAATCTGAAATCCAGCATACAAGAACAAACTTACATGGGGAACTAGAACAAGTTTTACAAGAAGGAATTTTATATGAGTAACCCAAGTCCCAATAATTTAACTACCCATTATTGTAATCTTATTAAAAAAATGTAGGGTTAATTATGTCAATTTGCTTTTTAACATAGATTGAACACCAAAAATACATCTAAAATAATTTAAATGCACAAAATCGAGATCTCAATTTTTGAAATGAACTAACATCAAGATAATTTGGACTTCTGCTTGGTTGAAAATATGAAATTCATATATTTTTTTCTAAGAATTGGATCACATACATTAGCCACAACTCTTAGGGAACAAAAAAGATAAAACAAAATAGAATGTTTAGAGTGAATAACAGTTACCTAAAATTCACTAATAACAAAGATGATAAGCAAAACCTTTGCTCCGAAGCTTTCGTAGCAAAGTAAAACATAACTAATATAAATTGAAAACGCATGTATATATCTATATATGTTCCTATACAAACACACAATAGCAATTAGTCTCTGAAAAACAATCACATAACTCAAATTCCAAGCAAAAATTCTAGCAGGCAAATAACCTTATCATGTATGAAGGATTAATTGTGACATGGTTTTCTCAAGCGACAGTGACGAGTTGTTGCTTAGTGGAATCGAGATTCTTGTTCAATGAATAGTTGATGAAATCTTCCATTGATTGAAGCTTGTAAATGAAAGTGATGTAGAAAATTATGAAGAGAATGGGAGAGTATTAAATGTCGTAACCAAGTCATAAACTTTAATAATATCAACCACGAAATTGTGGACATTTTTTTTACAGCAATTTGTGGTAATGTTATGCATTTTGTGGTTGATATTACGAAATTTTATAGTAAAATTACATATCTTTGTAGTAGGTGCATATGTTATACGCTGCTAAAGGATGCACACCATAACATTTTTCAAAAAAAATAAGAGGAGAAAGGAGAACTAAAGCAAATAAGAAGAATATATAAGAGAGAAAGAGAAAGAAACACTTGTAGAGATAAAGTGTGAAGATTACAACTTCAAAATGAGAACTGTGTTATCCAAGTTGATAAAAGTCCTTTCACTTGCCTTTATGTTTCAAATGTTTGCTTTAAAAGATTTTTTTTCATATGGGTAACTATCGATTTTCAGCTATAGACATGAGAATATCTTAGGGGGCAAGTATTAAATTTTTTTAAAAAATCTTCGGATGACAAACCTATATAATTTAAGCATTTTCTTGACTAATCCTACTATACTGAAATAGCAGTCCACCACGGAAATTCTTTTAGAGCAAAAAAATAGACATAATTTTTAACTTATTAAAATATATCTGTCTTAATTTTTTGAAGTAATGATATTTAGTTTTTATTTTAAATAATTTATTTTTATTTTATAACCTCTCAAAAAGAGACTGATTATTATTATTATTATTATTATTATTATTATATTATTATTATTATTATTATTATTATTATTATTATTATTTATTTATTTTTTTTAAACAACATTTTGCTTTATAATAGTAAAAGTTGTAGATGTGTGTGTATGATCGGTACTTGAAAACCATGACTTACATGATTTTAAAATTATTGTGATATTGATTAAAGAGTCATATGTATATTAATATTTCAAATTTAAAATTATAAAAAAATGAATTGAAATTTTTAACTCTAAAAAAAAAAAAATGTTTTTCTATATATAATAGTATCTATAGATTGAATCGCGGTTAGCACACAAACTTAAATTTTTTGCTCAAGTTCTAGTTTGAAATTGTGTCAAACCATTTTATTGCTCAAGGCCTAACTTGTGGATAAGAATTCTGCTTTAAACTTGATATATATATATTTTTGGGACCAAATTATTTAGTTTGGATAGATTGTTCAACCATGGCTAGCATTAAAATAGATCCAGTCTACTTATAGTTTATTTTAAAATAGTTTCGTAATCTACTTAAAATTTTAAATATATTTTTATCTTATTATGTATAATTGATACTTCAAATAATAACTTTTATAGATTTTTAAGATGAGCAATGTTAGAATAATCATATTTTGATACTATATTTGAGTAACCATGTAAGGTGACACCTTACAAAACATTAACCACATGTAGGCGCCCTAGATAATACCAAATGTAGTCATTATAGTATTACTAATTTTTTAAATTCAAATATTCTATAATTTCAAATTAGATAATTAAAATTTTATTTTAGATTTTTTATCTAAATATTTTCAAATGAGATGTGGCTAAAATATGAATAAGATTCTATTTTGGACTTCCCATTAAAGGGTCTTCAAAATTTCAATTTAGATATATGGCTAGATGGACCAATAGTTTCACATATATTTCTTAATTTTCAAAAAAACAAAATTAAATTAAATTAAATTAAATGAGATGTAATTTAATAGCTAAGATTCGACAATATAATTGGACTGCCCAATAATTATATGTTACATATGTTTTATAATTTTAAAAAAATAAAAATAAAAATAAAAAATTTGATTTATTTTCCATAACAATGTCATGAGCTGAAGAATATTTTTTTATTGCTACAAATCAAGGAATTTGAAAGGTAATAAGAATTAAGGAATATGAAATATATTATTATAATAATAATCAAATAGTCAATAATCTATACTATATATTAAGTAAAAAGAGGTTTTTAACTCTCAAGGCTTGTGGGAGCTATAATATCCCAATCCTAATTTTCTAATTTTTTGATTTTAAAAAAAAAAATCTCAGCATTTATTAATTTCTCCCAATCTCCATGCCTTTTGGGAGATTTGGTCAAAACCCCCTCTTAATTAAACTTTAATGGATTAAAGACCAGCATAAACAAAATTCTTTGAAAATTTCAACACATCTGTCTATCTATATTATATTATCTATATCTATCTATCTATATCTATACTATATATTAAACAAGAGGGGGTTTTTAACCCCCAACGCCTGTGGGAGTTTCAATATTTCAATCTGAATTTTTTAAATTTTTTATTAAAAAAAAAAACTCAGCATTTATTGATTTGGTTAAAATCTCCTGATCAGCTTTTATTAACTTTTTTCAATCCACATGTCTTTTCACATGCCTGCATTTATTGATACAATCCCCTGATTAGCATTTAAAATCCCTTTATACAAATAATTATAGATACAATCCGTGTATAATTACTGCAGTACCTTTTTCAACTTCTCTCATACACTATGGTTAGTGATACGGGTGACAGGCTAGTATACATTAAATAAAAATGGGTTTTTAATCCCAATCTCTCAATCTAAATTTTTTGATTTTTTTATTTAAAAAAAAAAAACCTTAGCATTTATTAACTTCTCCTAACTCCCAAGTCTTACCCTCATAATAACACTTTAATGCATTAAGAACAAGTATAAAAAAAAATTCTTTAAAATCCAACACATACGAATTCCTTGGAAGTCCCAATAAATATGATTATTATTTCTCATAATAATAACACTTTAATGCATTAAGAACAAGCATAAAAAAATTTTCTTGAAAAGTCCAACACATATGATTGTTATCAAAATATTAAACTTTAATATAATATAATTAAAAAAAAGGACATTTAATTCCTTAAAAAGTCTAACACATATGATTATTATCAAAATATTAAATTTTAATATAAATAAAAAAAGAAAAAAAGAAGGTATTTAAAAAAAAAAAGACATTTAAAAATCACAATTCACATATATAGATAATTGTAAACACAGTCCATACATAACACAGGTGATATGTTAATTATAATTAAAGTGAAAACGCCAAATGATTTTATGACACATATTTTTCAGCCGGGGAAAACCCAAATATCACTTCTTCCTTTTTTGGGTTATCATTTTGTATTACTGTTTACCTCGATTCTTGTGATTTTTTTTATTCAAAGAAATCAATAATTAAATAATAAAGATAAATAAAATACCTCAAATAATCTAATAAATTTTTTTGTAAACCTCTCATAAGTACGAGATCCACATAATCCATTGTGTATGGATCCAGTAATGTAATACAAATCAATAAAAAATCCGAAGATATATAATTGCTCATCTAAAATAACACATCATAAAATTACTCTCCAAATTTCACCGTGTATTTAATATATATGGATAAGGTGCGTAGTTATAAATAATTATAATACTAAAATAATATTTAAATAGTACATATTAATATATATTTGGGATATTAATGTTTGTTTGGAAGGAAAAAGATTAGGTACACACCTATGCTCAAATAGTACTGATGTTAATGTGTGTTTAAGAATAAAAAGATTGGGTACACACTCTATATTTAAGATATATAGTATTACAAGGTGTGCATCACATGTGTTATAAAATATTATAATACTAAAAATAGTGTCCAAATAATATATATATTAATGTGTATTTGGGAGGGAATAGTACATATTAATGTGAAAGGAAAGATTGTGTATACACCTAACTTTTAACATAATGCACAAAATAATTATTCCAAGACTTGAACTCATAGTTTCAAAATTATTAAGCCAAAATTTTACTATTAAACCAATGATCATCCATTATAAAATAAGATAAATTACAAACACACCCCTGAGATTTATTTAAATTACAAATTACCCTTGTGGTTCTACAAATTACATTATGCCCCTAAAGTTTATAATTTCATAACAAATAGGTCTTTTTATTAATAAATTATCAAGTTAATTAACAATTTTTAATAATGTTAAAATTTTATTTCAATTAATAATTTAGATAATTTATTATTGTATAAGTAAACATTTAGAAATTTCATTTTTTCAATTAATTCTGTTAAATAAAAATTCTGACAGAAAGGTATTTGTAATTTTTCAAATTATAATAGGTAATTCGTATTTTAAGCAAATTTCAAAAATGTATTTATAATTTGGGAAAAGCGGGGGAGCTCGAGGGGGTGCCCCCGAATCCCCCGAAATTGCCTTTTTTGGTAAAAAAAAAAATGCAAGGCAAAGTAAAAAAAAAAAAAAAAACAGTTTACTTAAAATGGAAATTAGGGGATTAGGGGGGATATTTTTAGGGGATGTAGCATTACTGTTATAATTTACCCTATAAAATATTATAATATTATATATATATATTAGAGTTTTCTATTCATTTATTATTATTTTTTTTTTTCACCGACCGTAGTCATCACGTGGGTTCTTTCAAAGCGAAAAATAAAATAAATTGTATTAGTAAAAAATTGCAGTTTAGTTAGCCTCTTCTTTTTTATTTACTTGAGAGCTGAAATAGACAAAAAGGTGCTTTGTTACTTTAATTTTTTTTCTTTTTCCTTTCACCCACTTCAATACTTTTCTCAAATTTTCATAAATCGATTAAAAAATCATTGATACTGTGTTTGGTTGAGGGATTTAGGGAGATATTTAGAAAGAAAAATAAAAATAGTATGTGAAATGTGAATAAAACATGCCTATATTTCACTTAGTTTCACACCCCTTTTCCCTTTCCCTTTCCAAATTCCTCCTCAAATCCCCCAACCAAACACAGTATGAGAGAAAGTTCCAATCATCCTATATTCAGATTATTAGTACGGGTTGGAATTAAAATCCATAAAAAGTATAAAGAAATAAATTATGAGAGGTGCTTATTTGAAAACAAACACCACATGTATTTAGTTAAAAGAAAAAATATTATAAAATTAAATATCATATGTACAATCAATTTTAACCCATAACCCTTAATCAACAACCAAGTACGATTACATTCATAACAATTCCCTCCCCTCCCCTCCCCTCAAAAAAAAAAAAAAAACCATTATGAATTCTAACCAAAAACAATTATGTGTTAAAACAAAACAACATTAGACACTTATTTCTCCATATATTACCTATCTATATTACCAATTTGTCCACTTACTATACCAATTTGTCCATATTACCTACCACACTACCAGCCATCGATAGTCATTGCCTCCGACTACCTTTGGTGACTTTTTTGACCAATTTCCAAGTGATTGCTTTTTAGGATGGAGACTTTTCCAGTGGTCGGTGACTGTTTGGCGATGGTCTGACAACATTGGGTAAAAATGAAATGAATTATCTTTCAAAACATTAAATTATCATTTTCACTAAATAATTTTATGAATTATATCATTACAAACTAAACTAAAATAATTCTTGAATCTAATGCGATACACAATGTGAAAAAATCAAATCCAAAATTGATACAATTAAAATTCTAAAATTAAATTAATAGAAGAAAAATTACATAAATCACGAGTGTAATTTATCCAACTAATAAACTAAGTGGACCAAACAAGAATGACTTAGATAAATAGGCTTAATGGTAAAATTTGAACCTTAAGGTATATTAACTTGGAGAAACCAATTTTAGCACGGGTTTGGCATACAAAATTTTGTGACCAAAAGACTATTTTAGTTAAAAAAACAAAATATATTAAAAAGTTAATAAGATAAAATGTCACATTCAAACCATAATTATTTTATTTTTTCTTTCACAAAACTCAAAAAAACAAAAAAGTCTATCTCAAATGAGACTGTTTAGCCCTATGCTAAAATAGTCAAAAAATCAAAAAATCAACTCACATCCCAAACGAACCTGCTACAAGTTGTTTTTTTTCTAGGGGAAATATTACATCAGTCGGTATTTGAAAAAATGATTATAAATTAGTATGATATTACATAAATATTAATAATTAAATTTGTAATTTTTTTTCATTAATTTGAATTTTTCTTTCTGCCTCCCACGGGTGTTATTACCCCTTTTTTCTATTACAATTTATGGCTACAATAAATCAATAATTATAATAAAATTTAAATATAATATAAATTATAATGACATGCAAACTCTCAAACTAAATGAGAGAATTCAAACAATTATAAGAAATAAACCAACTCCTAACTGAAAGAAATCGAATTCTTGACTGGGCTGACAGTGATACTATTTGACAGATAAAAAGAGACGAGACCTATGTCACCAAATTTTCATATCTAATAATGTCATAATAATTACATTTTTCAAGTTATATTTTATTTATGATCTTAGGTGAAAAGTACAGGCAAATTACAAAAATAAAAAATGCTAGAGTTTGACCCTTACAAATTTAATGTAGATCTATATAAAATGTTTAAAATATCATTTTTTATAGAGTTTAATGAGTAAACTATTTTTTTTCCTGTCACTTTTACTTAACAAACATACACTGATGATTTAGATTGAAAATAAATTAAAAAAAATAAGATTTAAATTGTTAAAATTAAAAATTCAAGTTTATATTTTGGATCAAACCTTAGAGGTTTATTTATTTTTTTTTTAATTATAACTTTCCAAAAAATTTAGGTAATTATAATGTACAAAGTATGTGTCATTGCTTACACTGACAAGTAAAAAATTAAAAAACACACTATGTGGGTTCATCCTTTGTCTTTAAATACTAAAGAAAAGTGAGTGAGAATTGTCTGTATAGTTTTTTCGCTACGTTATGGAGACGGTGTTATATGATACAACAGAATTGCTCAATAATTATATTTTCACGTCATCAAAAATTATTAGATATTTTAAAATATCATATGGTATTGCTTATGTGTTGTTCCGACCTAATAAGAAATTGCAACACATACTAAGGCCTCGTTGAGGGACAAACTTTTTTAGTAATTTTTTAATATTTTAGCTAAAATATAATATAAAAAAAAACTAGTATGTTTGGAATAATTTTTTAATTTTTTACAAAAAGTTATGCAAAAAATGAGAGAAAGGAAATCTTTAACTTTTTGGTATAAATTGTTAGCTTTTTTATTTTTATACGGGGGTGAAATATCCTTAGTTCTCCGTATTCCTTGAACTCAAGCTTCATGTAACGTCTCTTAACCTGAAAATAGAAAGATAGTGAGCTGCCCAACGATGTGCTGCCGGATAAACCCTCTGACGATCAAGTCAGCACACTTGGAGAAGAAGAAGAAGAATGGGAATAGAGCACTTTAGAGAGAGAGAGAGAGAGAGAGAGAGTTGTGAATTCCTTCAAGTTGCTTACCTCTAACGTTCCCCCATTCCCTCCTTTTCTAGGCTGGCCATGCAGCCTCAGAGATTGTGGGTGCACTACCTTTGCTATCATTCTCTGGATAGGTGGCTGTACTCCCCTCTACCTTCCTTACACGTGTAGAGGCCAAAACCTCTAAACAGTGTTTGTCGAACCGCCAAACGGTATTGACGCATACTAGGAGTGGATTTTCCCTTCTTCATATCATTGGTCCAGGTGGCTCACACAATCGGGCTATCACAATCGACCTATCACTTGAGGAGAAACACCACAATGACTGGAACGGCTGAACTATAAAAAATTGGTCTATCTGAACTGACCGGTCGTGAGGCGCGCAGTTTGACATCTCGGTCTCGTCCCGCTACCTTGTACAGTATCTCAGCCCAAATTCAATCTGGATTGTTCGTGGCTTGCCCCAACACATTACTGCGGATCTAACCGAATATCAGGTCGAATTACAGCTCGGTTGAGCACTTGCGTGTCTTCCCATTCTGGTATCCATATCATACAGAATTCCTAGGGCTTCAAACTGCCCTTTCCAGTAAAAAGGGGGAATCTAGCCAAACTGCTAAAGATGTCCTCTTTACTCCTCCAGAACCATAATTACAGAATACAATCATTGAGGAAACAGTCCGACGGTATGCTCGGCCCAACGTAATAGGCCGGGAAGGCACGTTGGTTCAGTTCGGTCAGACACAGGGTCTGGCCCTCGCAGGGCCCAATGCCATATCTCGAGCTATCATAGCTCGACCTTATTGTTTGGCGCAAACCCCCCTCTCAATTGCCCTTTAATCCTATCCGAGCTAAGCGTGATTGGGATTATTATTCTGACCGAGCTACCTGATTTGGTCGGTCATTGAGGATTGTGCCAGTAGTCTTGTCATTGATCATTCAGTCGTACTGACAAACCGTCTTTTCGATGCCACGTGGCTTCACTCCATTGGTTCCATGCAACCCCATAGCTATCTACATTATTCCAAGGATTTGAAAAGTTATCTCCCATTCGTTTTCCCCCATATATACACACTAGAAGCCCAAAGACCCTTAACACTATTCATCTCTCTTTTTCAAAAACCCTAAGCTTCCAACCTCCATGCTCCTGCCACTACTGCCATCGTTGTCGTCGCTGCTTTTCGAGTCGTTTTCAACTATCTGTATTCTCACAAAGGCTTCAGATAGGGTTGTGGTCGACTGGGTCTTAACTTGGCATCCATACCAGTAAGTTTTTTTGTCCTTCTTTGTGTTCTCCATTAATGTTCTTTGTGTTCTTGTCTGGGACTATTAATACCCTGCCAGTGCCCCTTCTGTGGGGTAAAACTGGTAGGTAAGCAGACATTAGGTAGAACTGGAATCGAAGAGGCAGATGGGGCTATTGTGCCCCTCGTTTCCCTTAGTTTCAATGCATGAACTTCACATTTAGGATGAATAGCATAAACCCTAGATAAGACCGAGCAAAATCCCATTTTTAGATCAAAAATAGGATTTAGCTGAGCAAAAACTGGTTTGTGTTCCTCTCTTGAGGCTGAGACCGAGCTGTAAGTTGTAGGGAGCTAGAACCGAGATAGGAAGATTGAACCGACGTAGATAGTTGAACCGAGATACGAAAATCGAACCGGGCAAACGCCCTAGGATCCTTTACCAAGCTAAACACTAAACACTTCCTCATAAGAGCTGTGTAATTTATGCCGCGTTAATACTTGGACTTATTTTTTAATAATGTAGAACAAACTAGGACTGACTAAGCTCACTCAGCATTACTATCGGTGAGGCTCAAAGTCCGAGCAAACAATCACCAAATTTTGACCGAGATATAACCAAAATTATCCAACTAAATAAAATTGGGATAGATGAGGAAGTACCGGTTCATGGCTAATTCGCCTGGGGCAATGGTCGAGTTCTGTAGAGAGTACAATATTCTAGACGACGTCCACTTGGAGCTGGCCAAGAAAGGAGACACTCCCTGGGCGAACTAGACAAATGCCCTTTCATGGTGGTATCCATTGTGGAAGGCGGCCTGCGCTTCCCGGTCCAACCCCTGGTCTGCGAATTTTTAAGGCAGACTAGGCTGTGCCCGACCCAAGTTTCCAAAAACACATACAAAATAATAAACGGCGTGGCCACGCTGAATAGGATACTCGATTTGAATCTCAGCCTCACCGAGATATTCCAACAATACGCACTTAGCAAAAATAAAGGAGGGTTTTGCTGGTATCTCATGGTCAGGAAAGGCCGAGCAAAACTTATCGAAGATAACCTGGACAAAGAGACCAACGATGATGATTTCCTGTGGGTGTCCGGTAATTATAAGGACACCGAAGCGCCCATACCGGGTTGGTACATAAGAAAAGATTTTGGGAGTGCTGGTGAGCACCTCTGCATGTTTTTTTTTTTTTTTTTACTATTCGTGTTTTTGCCGATCTAACCCTTTCTTTCCTGTTGTAGACTATAGACTCTTGGCGGAAGATTACTCCCGCGCAAACCAAGAGGCCATAAGGATTGCATTGCGGCATCCAGCTGAGGAGCGAGAGCCTCACAAGTTGTTCAGTTTCGAACCGAGCTACCGCTACACTGCGCCATGCAGGAGCAGGGTGACCAACTTTCTTCAAGCGCCTTCTCTAGAGCCAGATCCAAACCTTCCTCCAATCAAACTAGTTCCTTTGACCGCTGAGCAACAAATGGCCAAGATTCAGACTACCAAGTCAATGATCACTCGCGAGTCAAGCGACTCTCAGCCGCCAAAAACAGCTGGGGGACAATCCTCCATGCCGACCGTTCAAGAAAAGGGGGCAGTGCTGGCTCTGGCCAGCGAACAAGCTGCCGGTCGGTCTAAGAAAAGGCCGAGAAAAGATCAGGCTGAACAACATTTGGTGGATGAAGATTCCATCGAGTATCCATCTACCGATTTGGAGGAGTAGACTGATCAACCAATCACCGAGCCATCTACCCGCTCCAGTGCCCCACCTGTCTGGTTGCCTGAGATGAAATACAAAGGCCGGGCAGTTAATACCGCCTACTCGGTCTATGCCGACAAGGACTACTCACTCGGTTTCAACATGACCAAGGGATTGCTCCTCCCTGTCGACATGAAGAAGTATGAAGAGTTGTCCAACCTAAAAGTTATCTGCTCGGTAGCAAAGTTGATCGTGCTGGTAAGTTGGCAAGCCTCCTTGTCGTGAACTTGTTGCTCGGTTTTGGCGTGCTGACATTTCTCTTTTGTTTGCAAGCAGCGTAGAAGAACTATCTGGCCCACGAGCGAATGATCGTAGTGCGGCAAAGTCTGCGGGAGGCCATCACCAATAACAAGGCCAAGATCGCCGAGCTGGAAAAGTTGAAGGCCGCATAGGAAGAGGCTGTAGCCGAGCGCGACAGGCTTGCCAAGCGGTTGGCGAGGGCGGATGAGGATCAGAAAAACGCCCTCCAAGTGACCAAGGCCAGATACATCGTCAAGCTGCGCAAACTCCGCGAAGCCCACAAAGACGAGCTGGACAAGCAAGTCGATGATGCTGAAGACCGCGACTATGCGAGGGAAAAAAAGCTTACGAAAGGCAGGTGTAGGGGACCAAGGACATTTTTTTCCAGTGCGGTTGGAAAGCCGCCGTAGAAAAACTTGGCCTTGGTCAACACTCCGACATGTTCCAAAACCCCCATGCCGCCTTCATCTCGGTCTACATGCAAGCTTATGCCAGCGTCGTGCAGAAGAAGCTAATAGAAGAAGCGAAGCTGGTGACTGCAGTAGAAGCTTACCCAGCGCAACTAATCGATCAGAATCCCGCTTCTGAGTTGTCCGAGAAAGGAGGCCAAGAACGTGAGGAGCCCGAACAAGAGGTGGACGCGGTGGTCGGCGCTCAAGAGGGAGATGCCGAGATAGGGGCGACCGACCAAGTGAACACCGTTGACCTTGATTGAACTTTGTTTCTTTTTTTTTGGTTTTGATGTAACCGGGCCAGGCCCCACTTTTGTAATCACACTTTATGATAAATGAAAAGTTCTACTTTTTGCTCGCCATATTATGCAAATTTTTCGTTTGCCTTGTGTGGTTGTCATTTTCTTTGGTTTGGCTGAGATAAAATTGCCTCGGTCTAATGAGCAATCTCATTTTGGTTTAAAATATTAGTTGAACGTAACACCAACTCTATTAAGAACTAGGCAAAGACACACCAACATTTTAAGCAGGCGAACAATGTCAACTCAGCTACAATATAAATTGAACGAATTTGATATCAAAATCAGCTCTACATTAGTGAACAAGATACATCTTGGTGAGCACGAGCGAAATATGCTCTTTGATAGGCGAGCAAAAATCAGCTCGGTGAATGACGAGCACAATTAGCCTTACAATCCGAGCAAAAATCAGCCCAGATAATTACAAACGAAATTGGCTTGCCCCTAGCTTGAGTTGGGCAAAATGCCAAACTATTTGCATGGGTGAGCAATGTCAGCTCGGCCCTAACATGAGCTGGGCAAAACCCCGCTGTCTGCACTGGCGAGCAATGTCAGCTCGGTCCTAACACAAGTTAGGCAAAACACCAATTGTTTGCACAGCCAAAGTCAAGTCATTGTTGACTACTTGCACCTGGCACTATAGTAGCTTAATATCCTTGCAAGATCTTTGTACAGAAACGCATAGTATAAGAAAAATGTGGGGCTATCTTCCATTACACGCCACTGATTTACACCCAATGCCAAAAGGCCAAGTTATAAGAAGTAAAGGAATATAAAATATTACATTTCAAAAGTAAAATATCTTGAGATTGGCTGCATTCCATGGTTTGGGGACAACTTTACCATCTAAGTCTTCTAGGTGGTATGTCTTTTTGCCTGCAAGGCCAGTTACCTTGTATGGCCTTCCCAATTTGCTCATAATTTGCCTTCGCCAGGGATCACTGTGTTTCCTATTACCTTCCTTAAGACCCAGTCTCCGATCTTGAATAGCCTAGGATGCATGGTCTTGTTGTATTTTCTGGAGAGCTCTTGCTGGTATGTTGCTATGCGGATTAGAGCCCGTTCCCTTCTTTCTTCAGCTAGGTCAAGTTTTAGGGCCACAGCTTCATTGTTCAAGTCTGGTTGAAAACTTTCAGATCGGATGGTTGGCATGCCGATTTCCAAAGGTATGACCGCCTCCATGCCGTAGGCCAAGGCAAATTGAGTTTCCCCAGTTGAGCGCCTTGGTGTAGTTCGGTATGCCCAGAGCACATTGGGGAGTTTTTCAGCCCATTTCCCTTTGGCCTTCTCCAGCCCATCCGAGATGATCTTGTTTGAAGCTTCTGCTTGACCATTTGACTGAGGGTAGGCTAGTGTGGAGTTGTAAAACTCAATCTTTAACTCTTCGCAAAATCCGCGAAAGAGTTTCCCATTGAACCGAGTACCATTATCCGAAATGAGGGCCTTTGGGATATTGAAGTGAGTGATGACATTCTGCCAAACGAACTTTTTTACATCTTTTTCCTTGATGGTTGCCAACGGCTCGGCCTTTAACCACTTACTGAAGTAGTCGGTAGCAGCGATGAAAAACTTGCGGTTGCCCGGAGCTGTTGGAAGCAATCCTACAATATCTAGCCTCCAAAGCACAAATGGCCAAGGTCTGGCCGGCTGGTGGATTTGGTGAGCAAATTTTTGACATTTTTCACACCTGCGAATGTATTTCTGCGCATCCGTCTGCATGCATGGCCACCAATAACCCTGGGAAATTGCTCGGTAAGCCAAAGATCTACCCCCAATATGAGTCCCGCAGATGCCTTCATGAATCTCGAAGAGGAAAGCTTCTACCTTACTGGGGTGGACGCACTTCAGGTATGGCCCAGTGAAAGACTTCTTGTACAAGGCGCCAGATGGGGAGAGCCAAAACCGCTCTGATTTGGCCCTGATCTTGTTGGCCTCCTTTTTTTTTTTCAGTGGGTAGAATTCCATCCTTTAGGAAGGCGATGATGAGATCCATCCAGGGCGGTCCCAAGTCGGCGCAGAGTACTTCGGGCACCTCTGGTTCCTCAATGCTTGGTCGAGGTAAGAATTCTATCATCAAATGATTGGAAAAAGTCGTTTGCATGGATGCTAGGCCAGCCAGTTCATCGGCTGCATTGTTTTCTTCGCGGTTAATTTGTTCCATTCTTATTACGACAAACTTTTTGATTTCTGCGCATACTAGTGCTTGATGGTCATCATTTCATCCTTGGCCTCATATTCCCCAGAGACTTGATTGACCACTAGCTTGGAGTCGCTGAATACCATAAGTTCTGATGCTTTCATCCTCAATGCACTCTTCAATACGGTGAGGAGGGCTTCATATTCCGCCTCATTGTTGGATGTTGAGAAACCGGGTGTGATCGCGTGCTCGATGGTCAGCCCATCCAGGGATGTCAGCACGACCCCTAGCCCGATGCCATGTTTGTTGGAGGCCCCATTGACGAAGAGCTTCCACATCTCGCCAATGAACAACTTCGAGCAGTCAGGGGGATTTTGAGAGTTCCTCAACTCCAAGGTACTAGTCTGCTCATTCTGGTCTTTTTCTATATCTTCGTCGAGCTTGTATTTTGGCAAGCTGGCTGGTTTTTTCATTTCTTGCTCAGCTTTCTCTTGCCCTTCTGCCACTTGTTGTCCACCATTTGTTTCTGTTGGCTGAGTCGCGGGCTGCGCCAAATCTGTGCTAGCCAAATTGACAAGTTAAACAAGGTGTGTTTCAGGGGCAAATTCTGCCATGAAGTCGGCAAGAGCTTGAGCTTTGATAGCAATGCGTGGCTGGAACTTGATATCGTATTGCCTCAACTCCATGGCCCACTTCAAAATTCTACTAGTAAAATTTGCCTTCTCAAAGAGCACTTTAAGTGGAAATTCGGTTAGCACGACTATTATGTGGGCATGAAAATAGTGCGCCAGCTTTCTGGAAGCCATTATGAGGGCCAGAGCCAATTTTTCTAGCAGCAGATATCTTGATTCAGCTGGGAGTAGCATCTTGCTTACGTAGAAGATGGGGAGGTGCTGGATTCCCTCAGTGCGGATGAACGGCGCTCACCACGTGTTGAAAAACTACCAAGTAGAGATACAGTTTCTTCACCCGGTTTTGGTGTGACCAGGATTGGGGCCGAGGAAAGGTACATTTTTAGATCCGCCAATGCACGGTCGTATTCATCATCCCAAAAGAACTTGGCCTTCAAAGTTTTGAAGAAGGGCCTGTAACGATCTGAAGACTGGCTAATAAATCGGTTCAGCGCGGCTGCCATTTCGGCGAGATGTTGCACGTCTTTCATGGAGTTTGGACGCTCCAGTTCTTGTATCGCCTTGATCTGGGAAGGATTGGCTTCAATTCCTCGGTTCATGACCAAAAAACCCACAAATTTACCGGTGCCAACTCTAAAGGGGCACTTGGAGGCATTCAAACGTAGCTTGTGATGTTTAAGTATGGCGAACATCTCTGCTAGGTCGGCAATGTGTTGAGACTTGTCCTTGCTCTTTACCACCATATCATCGATATAAGCCTCCATAGTGTGGCCAAGAAGGGGGGCGAACATTTTGGCTACCATTCTTTGAAAAGTTGCCCCAGCATTTTTCAGTTCGAACGGCATGACCTTGTAGCAATACAGGCCTCTTGGAGTGGTGAATGAAGTGATCTCTCAGTCTGGTTCATACATGCCTATCTGGTGGTAGCCGCGATATGCATCCAGGAAGCTAAACGTCTGATGGCCAGCGGTTAGATTCACCAGTTGGTCAATTGTAGGGAGGGGGAAGCTGTTATTTGGGCACGCACGGTTGACCGTCTTATAATTGACGCACACTCGCCATTTACCGTTCTTCTTCGGCACTACCATGTGTTTGAGATCCATCTAGGGTACTGCGTTTCTTCTATTGCCCCTGCTTTTAGCAAGTTCATGACCTCTTCCGCCACTATCTCGGCATGGTGCAAGGCCGAGCGCCACATCTTCTAGATGACCGTCGTGCATTCGGAAGGACATTCAACTGGTGGCAAATGAAGCTAGGGTTGACGCCAGGTATATCGTAAGGCATCCATGCAAAGGCCTCCATGTTGGAAACCAAAAAGTTGACATAATCGAGTCGTTCAGCACTGGACAAAGATGATCCCAAAAGAAAGAACTTATTTGGATCATTCTCGTCAACGCGCACTTCCACCAAATCTTCAACTGATTTCTCCTCGGCCTTTCTTCCCACGTCTTCTAGGACTTCCTTCCGTTTTGGTCCTGTTATCATTTGAACGAAGCCTTTGGCAACCCGACTGCCATTTACTACGACAAAGTACTGTTTTGCTATTACTTGGTCTCCCCAAACCTCTTCTACTTGTCCGCCTGGCGCTGGAAAGCGTAGGACCTGATGGTAAATTGACGATATTGCCTGCATGGTATAGACGTCCCCGAACGTCCCGGGAGGGAATCCCGTTCTGTTCATTTGGGCTCACTACAGTTCAGGACTCAATGTCACGGTCCTGTATCAAATCTCACAGAGTGCAATGCAAGACCGATGAAATCATCAAAGAGTCCAAATCCGGCAAATCGTTTTTGAAAACAGATTTTTTTGAAAGAAGTGCCAAACATGGACTGCTTTGCCAGATATAGAGTCGCCACTTAAATATTTATTTTGGGGGAATTTAGGAAACCCTGACTCGTTGCCTAAGGCCACGTGTTCGTCATCACCAAAGTTGCCTTGGCTCGGGAACTTGGGTACGATTGAGGAAGGTCACTTCGTGAGCACCCCCGCTCGCCCGATCAAAGATCGGCCTCTACTAACCATGATATCTAGTTTTGAAAACATTATGCGTTCTTATTCCGGTTAATAGCCTAGAATTACTATGTGATGCGCACAGCATACAAGTATAGACCGGGTCGCCTGAATTGGAACAAAACATTTCATGTTTGTTTTTGAAAGATGGTTTGCTACTCGCAAGTAGGCTTAAAATGCAGATTTTGTCACCCTCAAGTGGGCTTAGAAAAGATGGTTTTGCCACTATCTAGTGGGCTTAAAACTCACAGTCAATGCATTGTTCCAATCCAAATAACCCAACCTTCACCCACAGGTATTCAGGCAGTTATATCACATAAGCAAATAGCCTCATGGTAAGCATGCTATCATGGCAGTCACTCACACATATGCAAGGATGCTAAAGCGTAAAAACTTACCGAGTACTCCAAGCCAAAATAGAAACTATGTTAGAAATCCATGCATGATCCTAACTATACATAAATGCCTAATGCAACACATGCAGGAATACAACTAAGATAGGCTCGGCTATTCTAAACATGGCATATGGAATGCTACAGCTAACATGTATTCAACTCGGAATTGAAATACAATGCAGTGAATATGATGCGCCGAGCCCTGTGCGTGCAAAACAGATGAATGAATGCAAACATGCTATCATACTGTATGCTAATTGAAACATGCCCTAATTTAACCATCATAAGCTGGTAAATAAAAGGGAGAAAGACGTGGGGTTGGAAGACATACATCACACGCACGCACACTTATTACAACATTGCCCTCGCTTGGAGGGTCTGAATAAATAATACAGTCCCGAATGAATAATACAGTCCAAATAAGTACAAAACCCTAATTAATTAAGAAATTTAACTAGGAAAGCAGTAAACTAGCAAGCAAATCTATGGACCGCCTCAGCTCTGTTCCAAATGATGAATGATGCATGCTCGAGTTGCCTTGCGCGGAAATCCATTGCGATGCCCCAATTAGCCTCTGTTTACAATTAAACCCGGAATATTGCACAAAGCTCCAAAAGACTACCGGTTTCTGATTTGCTGCAACAGAGAGCAAGAAAGGGGCATGGCAAAGTATTTTCACATATGTATGCACACCTCGATCCTCGTGCCACCAATCACGCATCTCGATGCATGATGGCCGAGGAGTCGAATTGCACAACTCAATATGAAATGAATGCACATGAAAACACAACAAGACCGAGACTCTATCATGGTTAATCCAGAGTGTCGGTGACCAGGAATTGAGACACGTTCCGTCACTTGGAGTACGAAACGTCCCTCGTTTCCCGTGTTTGGGCTAACTCCTATCCCAAACACAATGCAATATGCATGACATGCATGAATGCAATCCTAACATGCAACCTAGCATACGCAATGTTATGAGATGGCATACACAATGCACGATATAGCAAGACATACACAATGCTCTAACATACAACCTAGCATACGCAATGCTATGAATTGAAATGGCATACACAATGCATAATGGACTTACACCAACATGAGTGGACCTCAGCCACACTCACATTAGTAGCCATAAGATGAAAATGAGATAACCGAAATGTGTGTACACATGCACGTAAATCGAGGACCGATCCTAAGATACAACATGCAACTCTAACAAGGCATGGCAAAGGATGAGAGATGGCATATGAACATGTAAATTCCAGCACTGAAACATGATGCTAAATGATCCCGAAACATGGAAATATGGCACCCGATGCATGAAGTAAGCCTCGAAACTCAAAACTAGGCACATGTATTGACTTGTAGCTATACAAAGCATGCATTTTTTTGACTATGAAGTACAAAGACAGAGCCAAGGCAATCCCAAAACATGAACATTTCTAGTTTAAAGTGTGACCAAAAGATGCTAGCATGATGGACTAAAATAGTATGCAACTTTGACTAGCAAACATGGTTTACATGGCATGTATATGAAGCGTATGAGAACTCATCAAACCAGAAAAAATCAGTGAATAAAACATGTCAAAATATGCCCAAATAATCACTGAAATGCAGCCAATGCATGTCAAAATGATGAGCCCCTTTAGAGGGTCATACAAGGGGTTATTAAGCACATACAAGATAGACACTTAGCAAGACTAAACCGACTCTGGAAATGGGTTATGACAGCCCTAAAACTCACCAAATTGGCCCTGAAATCAGTCTCGGAAACATGCAAAGAAAGACCTCTTGGAAAGGCCTTGGATATGATTGCTTTACACATGCATCATAGGCATAAAATATGACCA
Source organism: Camellia japonica (assembly GCA_030407325.1). Taxonomy (NCBI): domain Eukaryota; kingdom Viridiplantae; phylum Streptophyta; class Magnoliopsida; order Ericales; family Theaceae; genus Camellia; species Camellia japonica. The sequence continues at coordinate 112,708,805 of JAPPVO010000002.1, read as the reverse complement.
AAAGGGCCTCAAACAGAGTTAAGGCAGACCTCAAAACCCTCAAAACAAGGCCTGAAACATAACTTCAAAGCACGCAAAATAGGGTCCCTTTGGAAGGCCTAAAAGACCACCAAACAAGACAAGGAGAGAGGGGATCACTCCCCTTTGATTTTGGCCCTCAAAAATGCATCTAAGCCACTGAAAATTCATTGGATTTCAGTAGCTAAGAGGCCGAATCATGGCCAATGCAAGTGCTCTAATGCATAGCCCTATTCATGAAGAGATGAAGCATGCACAGGAGGAAAATGACCCCAAACAGAAATGGGACCTCAAGAAAACTTAAAGAGGAGGTCAAAAAAAGACTTTTTCCAGTTTATATCAAATCTCGAAAATGTTCACAAGTAAGGCTAAAATATGATGCAAAAATAGCCCTAAAAGAGAGATAAAGCACAAAGCGGGAGTAGATGGCCTCAAACAGCAAAGAGCCCTTCAATAAAGTTGAAGAGGGGCTCAAAATAAAATACTTTACAGTTTAGGTCGAATCCCAAAAATGCTCACAAATAAGGCTAATATATCATGCAAAATAAGCCCTAAAAGAGAGATAAAGTACAAAGGGGGAGTAGATGACTTCAAACAGCAAAGTGTCCTTAAACAAAGTTGAAGAGGGGCTCAAAATAAGACACTTTTCAGTTTATGATGAAGCTCAAAAATGCTTGCAAGTAAGGCTAATAGATGAAGCAAGATAATGCTCAAAAGGGGGAAAAATGGTTACCCTTGAAGACCCTTGAAGGACAGCAGCAAAACCATCACTTTTCTGAGCCAAGAAACCTTCAATCAGCCCAAAAATAGGTTCCAAGGGACCTCAAGCCAATGGTGATCAACTTTGATGAAGGAAGTATATGCAAATAAGAAGTATTTCTTTACTTTTATGCACAAGAGGGCAAGAGAGAGAGAGAGAGAGAGAGCCAACCAGAGAGAAAGAGAGACAGAGATTTTGATCTGAAATTTGTAGAGAGAGAAGGAGTTTTAGCGAGAGAGGCTCTCAAGCTTGTTGAAGAAGGTTGTCTCTCTTGGAAAATGGGAGATATATCATCATATATAGCAAAAGCAACACTAAGGTTGAAAATATCTGAGCTAGGGACAGCTGGAGGTTGTGGAAGATAGCTGGAAGGAGAATATCTATCAATTTTGGGATTTCTGGGCATAAGTGGTCGGCCTACCACCTTTTATGGTCGGCCTGCTACTTTTTAGGACAAAAATTGGTCTTCCGGAAAGAAAGGTGGTCGGCCAGTGATTGGGAAGTCCAAAGGTGGTCGAATAGGTGTCCAAATTGAAGCCCCGGAAGTTAGCTTTCCAATGGCGCAAACCTTGCATTAAAATTCCTCCTGTGCAAAAAGTTATGCCTGTTTTGGTGAAGTCGCGCAGATTCGGTCCAATCGGAGTGATGCCCTACTTCAATCAACCATATCTCCCCCGTTCGGAATCGGCTTTAGGAGATTCTTGAGTGCAAAATGAAGCCCCGGAAGTCTTATTTCCAACGGTGGTGGCCTCATAGCTGGATTACAAGTATGCAAATGAATAGGCCCGATTCAGCGAGGGCTGCTCGACTTTCTTTTAACAGTTCATGCCCATTTTCTCCCCCAACTGGGTTTCTTCCCTCTTCTCTTCTTTTCTTCAACTCCAAACCCCTAAGTAAGGTGTTTTGAAAGATTTTTCAAAGATTTCATCTCTCTTTCATTCGTTTCCACTTTGTCTTTGCTCGGTTTACCGAAAAGCGCAACATTTAACAAAATGCGAGCCTCAGAGCATCGTAGAAACTTTATTTCAAAAATGTTTTGAAAGCGAGGGTTTAAGGTCTAAAAACCATTCAAAATAGCTTTGGTCCAAAATGGGGTGTGAAGTTGAGATTTGTCTCTCTCCTTGCCAAAGAAACTGAACCTTTGCCCTGCACACCTTTCTCCACCAAGTAAACCATCAGAGGTGCCCAAGTCTTAAGGGCGGTCAAAAATAGGGTGTCTACACATGGCGTGCAGCCAGCCCCTGCCCAGGATTAAGTTGTAGGTTGATGGGACCTTAAGCACTCAAAATTCCACTTGCTTCATGACCGATCTTGCTTTGACCGGCAATATGATCTTTCCGATCGGCCATTTCGGTTGAGAGTTGAAGCCAACCAAAGGAGACGTTGCTGGAGCCAAGTCTTTGTCCTCCAACTTCATCTATTTGAACGCGTCATAATACATGATCTCGACCGAACTTCCCTCGTCGATCAGAATTCTTTTGATGTCGAAGTCTTTGATGCGAAGGGTCATCACTAAGGCATCATTATGAGGCATTTGAATTCTCTCTAAGTTCTTGCTTGAAAAGGTCAGGACGTCTTTTACCTCGGTCTTTCCTTTTTTCACGGCGGGCTGAACGGAGAGCACGTCCCTCATATGTTCGGCTTTCTTGATCATCCTCCTCTGCTCGCAAACCCGGGCTGGTTCGATGATGCCATGAATGACATTGATTACGCTTTAAGGCGTCGCATCCAGGACAACAAGGCCATTTGGCTCGGCCTGTCCTTGGGGAGCAGCTCTCATACCCCCGTCTATGTACTGGTCCAGATGCCCAGCCGCCACCAACTCCTCCAAATTTTGTTTGAGCGACACACAGTCCTCCGTTCGGTGCCCCTTTTTTTCATGGAAGGTGCAGTGATACCTCGAGTTGAAGCCTCTCTGCGTGTTTCCCAACTTGGCCGGCCAACGGACGTAAGGTTCACCTCGGATTTCACTTAAGATGCGGTAAATAGGGAGTCTAAAGACAATGGTGTGCCAGTTCGTGCTTTCAACTTTCTTTTGGCATCTTCCTCTTCATCACGAGGAGCGTTTGCTTGGTCGTTTCTGCGAATTTTGTTCCTATTATTGCGGTTTGAACTGCGATGTTGGTCTTTTGCTCAGTCATTTGGGCAGTTGTCCTCCCGCCCTACAGAGTGAACTTTCCCTGTCACTCTTCTATCCACCACGACCGGATTTGCCTTCTTGGTTGCGGTGGCGCCATCATCCTCTACTCGGATATGTTCGTTGATCCGCTGCATCAAGGATTCCATGGTTGTGGGCTGGTGCATCGTAAGCGAATCTTGCAGCCTATGTCCGACTGGGAGACCCTGCTTGTATTGGGCGATAGCCAAATTGGTGGGGCAATCGAGGATCTCATTGTAGGTTTCCCAATACTTGGCATTGTATGCCTTTAAAGAGCCTCTAGATTCCATCTTGACGCTCAGGAGATGGTCGACCTCCTTCGGTGTTCAAGTGTTGGTTTTGAATCTGGTGACGAAGGCCTCTGCTAGTTGTTGCCACCCCTCGATGCTCCCATCCGGAAGTCTTTCGAACCACTTCAGGCCCAGTTTTCCCAAACTTGGTAGGAATATGAGACACATCAAGGTGTCATTACGCTGGTGGCCAGCCATTACTTGCCGGTAATGACTCACGTGTATGTACGGATCCATCTTATCGTCGTATAGCGTAAACTTAGGTTGGTGGAATCCAGCAGGGAACGACGTGCTTTCGATTTCTGGGGACAGTGGGGTAGCGGTAAGTCTCGCTAGCTCTCTGTCCACTGGCGTTGGGGCCATCACTCTAGGTGTTGGCATTGCCACTTCCTCATTGCAACGGATTTGGGGACTCAGCCTTTGCAACACCGGCAATCTTTGGGTCTCTCTATGGCGAGCCTGCTCCTCTAATACATCCCTCAGGTCCCCCGAACGGGCGGAGTAAGAGTATCTCGATGTCGTCGATGGTCGTAAGGGACGGTAGCTGCTGTCGCGAGTGTAAGATCTCTCCACCCATGGGTTGGAGTCCCTAACCCCATATTTTCTGGTGATAGAGAGAGAGGGCGTCCTATCTTGGCGACGACTGCCAGAGCAAGGGGGTGAGGTGCGCTCATTGTGGTTGCCCTCTCCAGCAACACCCTTCCCCTTGATCTGGCGTTTCAGCGCCTCCATTTCAGCCGCCATCTTGTGAATGAGGGTGTCTTGGTCTCTGAGTTTGTGCTCCAGGCGCTGAGCATGTGACTCTTCCCATCGTCGACGACCCTCTGGACTCTCTGAGTGGTAAGCACTCCTTGCGCGTTTGTCTCATGCACCTCTGGAAGAGGTCTCCAGGCTTGCCATAGTCGGAATAGCAGGAGGGCCATCTTTCTGTCGGATAGACTCTATTGTGATAGGGTCGACAACGGACAATGGACAGCGGAGTCTCGTCATTGTTAGCCATGGAAACGGTCGAAAAAGCTTGAAGAACAAGGTTTGTCTGTCAAAGTTTTCCCACAGACGGCACCAATTGTACGGGGGTGAAATATCCTTAGTTCTTCGTACTCCTTGAACCCAAGCTTCACGTAACGTCGCTTGACTTCAAAACAAAAAGATGGTGAGCTGCTCGACGGTGTGCTGCCGGATAAACCCTCCGACGATCAAGTCAGCACACTTGGAGAAGAAGAAGAAGAATGGGAATAAAGCACTTTAGAGAGAGAAAGAGAGAGTTGTGAATTCCTTCAGGTTGCTTACCTCTAACGTTCCCCCATTCCCTCATTTTCTAGGCTGGCTATACAGCCTTAGAGATTGTGAGCACACTATCTTTGCTGTCCTTCCCTGGACAGGCGGCTGTACTCCCCTCTACCTTCCTTACACGTGTAAAGACCAAAACCTCCAAACAGTGTTTGTCGAACTGCCAAACGGTATTGATGCATACCAGGAGTGAATTTTCCCTTCTTCATATCATTGGTCCAGGTGGCTCACACAATCGGGCTGTCACAACCGACCTATCACTTGGGAAAAAACACCACAATAACTGGGACGACCGAACTATAATAAATCGGTCTATCTGAACTGACCGGTCGTGAGGCTCGCAATTTGACATCTCGGTCTTGTCCCGCTACCTTGTAAAGCATCTTAGCCCAAATTCAATCTGGATTGTCCGTGGCTCGGCCCAATGCATTACTGCAGATCTAACAGAATATCAAGCCGAATCACAGCTCGGTTGAGCACCTGTGTGTCTCTGCATTCTGGTCGACGATCTGCTCGGCCCAACGTAATGGACCGGTGAACCGCGTTGGTTCATTTCGGTCAGACATAGGGTCTGGCCCTTGTAGGGCCCAACGTGTCACACCCCAAACTTGCCCCTAAAAGTTTGGGCATGACTGACCCGATAATGAGTCTCAAAACCAAACACTTAAATAGTATATATATCTTATATAATATGGGGCCCGAACGGAAGCAATTGTTAATTTAAAATGACATCCATTGAGCCAGTGTTTAAATGCCAGTATCACAAAACATTTCATCACATAACCCAACACATAACGTAGTATATACGTAAGTGACAATTATATACATACATACACAATTCCAACATATTTGAGGGTATAACCAAAACACTCAAGAGCGAAAGTTATACAAGTTTATCGACATTTGACAAAAATGCTAGTGTCCCCGACATTATGTGCAATGAAAGGAACTCCACAAAATAAATAAGCCTCGCTTAATTAATTGGACATAGCGGGGTCGATAATAGGGCTGCTAGGGCTGGACTAGGACTGGTTTCCGAGCTGATTACCTACATAGACATACATAACACGGAGTGAGCGGGGCTCAGTGAATAATAGCATGTAGGTAGTTCATATAAACAGACAAAGATCCCGCCATAAGTAGGTACATATTTTACATGCTTGTCCTTGTCCTGTATTCACCTTCGAAACGATTTCAAGCCCAATATCATATAGAATGGCCTCAGGCCCACATATCAACAGCTATTTGAACATTGGTGGGTAGGTAGAACATCAACATGTACACCACCTCCCCCGGCCTTAGGCCATGAGTTATAATCAATTCGAATCATATTAGGGTTGATGGGACATCGGCATGTCACCACCTCCTTCAGCCTTAGGGCTACCAACAACATGTAACTTACATCTGAACGGCCTCAGGCCCAGTAATGACAAAACAGATGACCTCGGGTCCATAATGATACCATTGCTCAATATCACACATAAGTTTCTCAATTGTTTACCATATAGAGACATAGCTCATTCACAATTAACAATATGCTAACGATAACGATTGGCAGTAAATAAAGCATATCACTACACTACTATTACTCACAGTGCTGTGGTGGAACAATAGTCCCTTCCTGTAGGTGACCTACACACAACATGTAACTCATAAATTAGTCTATTTTCTTTAGTCTTTTCCTTTTTAATCGATATCCGATTCGTTCAACCTTCATTTAATTACAAGCATTTTAAAAGCTTCAAACACACATTTTAGCAATCCCAGAGAGTCAAACAGAAGAAAAGAAGAACATAGGATTTTTCCCCTTAGGCCGCACATGCCCCGCACGTGCGGGAAGGTGGCCCGCACGTGCTTTTATTTTAGTACCTCAAGTTCACACTCTCCTGTTTTCCGCACGTGCGGTGGTGGTTCCCGCACATGCGGTCGCAACCCCTATTTCCAGAAGTCCGAACCAAGGTAAAAATTCAACAAGGCAATCTTATTATAAAATAGAAAATAGGAAAATTAATGCAATATTATGATATAACATCACAATAAACATGAATCACAAGCTTATCTAAATCATAACTCCCTCCAAATTCATATACACAATTCATTTTCTTAGATTCTAGCCATATTTGGTTTCAAATATACATACATATATATATATATATATATATAACCATCTAAATATATAGATGAGTTCAAACATGTAATACCAAAGAATAGGATGTAATTTCCTTCCATATAGCTCAACTTAATTCAAAACAACCAAATGATAAGAATATCTTCCCAATTAATCACTTATCTTACACTTGACCCCCAATACAAACCCTAGCTTGCATGAATGTAAAAGAAGTTCTTCCTCAAGTCAATTAAAGAGGGTTTTCTTGGTGGATTTTACCTACCTTGAACTCAAATCACCAAAATTCTCCTCAATTTTCCAATCTTCCCTCTTGTTGAAGTCTTCTCCCCTTTCTCTTCCTCTCTCACACTCTCTTCTTCTCAGGAGATATTTCTTATGATGGAAGGTTGTCAAGTTATGAGTTAGCAAGGGTTATTTAAGGGTTGACCATAAATTAATCAATTTAATCATTATGAATCCAATTTTTACAAAAATTCATATTATGATCTTAAAATCATGCTCATCACAATTATAAAGTCAATTTCGGGTTATCGAGCTTCTAAGGCTTCCAATTACTAATCCAAACGTCACGATTGTAACAGATTTTTCACACAACCGACAGATATGAATCCGTAATTATATAAATCACATAATTAAACTTAATTCCACATGGAATTTCACATTAAGCATATAACTGCACATATAATAAGAAACTGAAAGCATACCAGAAGCATATAAGAGGGTCGGGTTATTACACAACGCCATACCCCACGCTACCATAGCTCGACCCTATTGTTCGGCGCAAATCCCCCTTTCAATTTTTTTAGTGACTTTTTGACTCTTACGCTAAAAAGTAATGTTGCCAAATGAGGCCTAAGTAGATTGTTCTTTATTTCCTAACGACCTAACAAAGGTAAATCACAATGTCTCATTTATAAAAATTGGGGTATTTACTCACAAGTCTCATTTTGTGAATTTACACTCTATATTAAGTCCTAGATAATATTTTTTTACTCCTTCAAGTCTCGTTAATTTTTAGTAAAGGAAATTACCCTTCAAGGTTGTTCATCATTTGTAATTGTTTATAAAAGAATATGATGATATGATATATATTTTGATTTTCAATACCTTAAAACATCATAAATTTTACAATAAACATTTATTTTTAATAAAATTTATATTTCTAAAATCAACACAATGAAATCTATCAAACAAGACTATAAGATAAAAATAAAATATATATTTTTATTATAAATTTATAGTTTAAACAATTTTTAATAGTAAGTTTTTTTTAAAGATAGATTTATTTATAAATCTCATTTAGAGGATTTATAGCCTAATAAGACCATAAAGTTTTCTTGTGTTCCACCTAGGGGTGTACGTGGTGCGGTTTGGAGGATTTGAGAGTAAAATTATAAACCGAATGGCAGATTGACGAATTGGCAAATTGCTATTTGAGCAGTTTTGAGTGGATTGACAGATTGAAAGATATTCTAACCAATTATCAAGCATTTACATAATATATAACACTAATTTGCATAATATTTTTCATATATATAACACAAATTAATTTTACATAGTATTTTTCATATATATAATTATTAATTTGTAATAAATTTCACATATTAAATATCTTTCACACTCATTTTTACTTTGATATTTTATTATAGGTTTAAAATTATATATGTATTAACTATAACAGAGCGAAGCAGTTTGAAGGCGGATTTTAAATTTTAAAGTTTAAACTGTGGTTAGCGGATAGAACGGTGCAAATTGATGCGGATCGGTACGATTTTAACGGATTTGGTGGTATTTTGCACAACCCTAGTTCCATCTAATATTTTATATTTAGACTTGTATATCAAGAGGTTATTTTTTCCTTATTTATAATATTTTTGGGACTAATTTACTCTTTGTTCTATTTTTGATCGTACGTATTACACACAATTGTAATCTTTACATTTCTTTTTCTATTTTGGCAGTTTTGGTGATCACTGATTCTGGAAAAATTAATGGGGTATGTTTCTTATACATTTTAGTAGAGTTTTGAATTTTTGTGTTCTTCTATTGTTGCGGTTCGAAAACTCTGTGTTCTTTCATTGTTGCGGTTCGAAACTCTGTGTTATTTCATTGTTGTAGTTCGAAACTCTGTTTTCTTCCATTCAGAGACTGTATGGGCAAGGTTAGCTTCGTTTTTATTTTGCAATTGCATATAGGTATGCATTTGATAAGGATTCATGTTCAATAATATTTGGTAGGGATTCAATAATTGTTTAAAGTTGGATTTGACTTTTTGTTTCAAGATGGAATGATATGATATTATATATCAGTGTGTGTATGCCTATTGGTTGGGTATTTAAGTGAATGTGAACATTTACATCTACTGAAATCATTGTTGTTGTGAATTATCAGATTTTAATGTGTTGCAATTACTATTGTAATCATCATATCATTAATCAATATTAATATTTACATTCAGGAATAGTTATACAAGCGCAAATAACAATATGTTATTTATGTCACAACATATTTTGTATTTTAACAGTACAACACAAAGATGTGAGTGTTTACATCAACATTGCATTTAATACAATACGCACTAAGTCAACGGTTATTTGTATGCAATAACAAGTAACTACCAACAATGTGAATGTTCACAGTGTTTCTATAATACCAAAATAACATGACAACATTAACAATGAATTACTTAAATCACAATCAATATTAATATTTACATTCAAAAATAGTCATATTAGAAAAAAAAAAAGAAAAGAAGGTGTTATTTTAGTCATAAACATAGTGTGTACATAGAGATATGAATGTTCACATTAATTTTGTAATACAAATAGGTAGTTGCATCTAACATTAATGTTCACAGAGTCACGTAACATTGAGTGTGTATGGTTCTCTGAGAAGATATTATTTATTAGTATGCATTTATAATGTGAAAGTTTACATCAACATTTATTTGAGAGATAGACAATTTAAGATTTTGGAAATGTAAGAGATTTTCTCCATGAAATAAGAGAGAGATTTTTTTCTTGGAATGAGGGAGATATTTTTTTTCCATAGAATAAGGCACTATTATTATTATTTTTTTATTATTGTGTATTGGTTTCAAAATAGAAACATCTGCAAAAAAAATTTGAAAGGGTGTTTTGATCATATTACCTTAAATAGGACCCAATAGAATATTATAAAAAAAGATGGGTTAAATGGAACATAAAAAGATGGGATATATGACACTTAGGAATAGGACTTTCTAAAAAATGGCCATTTTTTTAAAAAAATTTACTTAACTAACAATATTTATTTGGTCTAATTTTTTCTTATAAAATATATGGAGTTGATTGAGTCAATTAAGAGAAAATTTCATACAAAATTTTAAAAATATATATATACTTAAAATGAGGAAGTTACATTAAAAAACCAATAAATTTCATCCAAAATTTTTAAAATTATGTTGTAACTGTGAAATTTATCTACAATATATGATTCCTAGTATTTGACAAATGTTTTAGTTTGAAGAAATTCCTCAATTTAAAAAATTGAAAAATAAGTCTATTTACAATTTTCTTAATTTTTAATCATAAATTAAAATTTTAAACAAATAAAGTATCTCTTTCACATATAAACATATGTAAACAAATTGAGAAATATCTCAATTACGAAACTAAGAAACCTGAAAATTTTCTTTCTTGACGAAATAATTATATGGAACATTTCTATGCAAAACTGTGAAATTTCTCTGTTTTTTTAAGTTTTAAAATTAAGAATATTATCAGTTTAAACCTAGAAAACTAATAATATTCTTAGTTTTAGCATTGGAAAGAATCGATAAATTTCTTAAAAAAAGATAATATTCTCAATTAATATTGGAAAAAACTAAGAAATTTCTCAGAGTTTCGCAAACTGAGAAGTTGGTAGTTTCTTATAACTAAAAAAATAAAATTTTAATGTCACCAACAGTAACACAAAAGGTCTTAAGCAGGATGGCAGCAGTGAGTAGAGGAAACAGAGCAGTAGTGGGCAGATGACAGCCAGTCTTGTATGGAAAGAGAAGACATAATCAAAGGGTGGATTCTCAAATAGGTAAACAAGGAGTTTTTACAGTTTTTGTTGATAACCTTCCATGGTCAATGAACCCAAAAGGTCTGTTTGCATTATTTACAAAATTCGGAGTAGTGAAAGATGTTTTCCTTCCAAACAAGCTTAGGAAGGCTCCAAAAACAAGGTTTGGTTTTGTTAGATATGATTGCCCAGTGGCAACTGAAGTAACAATTCAAAAAGCCAATGGCCTATGGTGCGATGATAAAGAATTGCAAGTGAAGGTAGCAGAGTTTGAAAAGATAAAGAGAAATGGGAAGGAAGGCAGGCCTATTAAGAATGTGGAACCACAAGGCTATTTGGGAAGAAAGTTTGAAAAGATATGAAGTAGCTTTTAAGGAAAAGATGGGGCCTCGGTCCTATGCAGAAGCTATGGTACAAGGCAACAGAATAGCAAATGAAGGGCATGTCATATTGGGTGTTGAATTAGGTAATGCATGGTTGTATGAGAGTGTCATTGTCAAACTAAAAAGTTACTATGCTTTCTCAGACTTTCGTGAGGATGTCCTGCAAAAGGGTTCTAGGGATATTGTTGTAAGAAAAGGAGGTGGTCCAATAGCTGTGGTGTCCTTTAAGACAGCAGAGGACAAGAAGTCCTAGATGGTCCTCTTGGATGAATGTCTAAAACAATGGTGTGAATTAATAACAGAGTGGCAGAAGTATATTTCTCTTGAACATGAGAGGGCAGTATGGTTGAGCGGCCATGGGGTGCCTCTGAATCTCTAGAACACTGATATGTTTAATAACATAGGCTGAGTATGGGGAGAAGTAATTCGAGTGGATGAGGATACAACAAATCACATATTCTTCAATTGTGGAAAGATCAAAGTGGCAACAAAAATAATGTCCTTAATTAACACAGTAATACAGATTAGATGTTGAGATATGCTATATCCAGTTAGAGTGTGTGAAGAGCAAGTTTTGGTCACTAAATTTACTAGTAAAACATGTGAGTGTAAGTCAAGTCAGAAGAGGGCAGATCTTTGCAGTGCAATCGGTGGGGAGGAGCAAGTGGCTAGTAAGATTGCAGAGGTGAACAAGGCTGAGGTGGAAGGCTTAATTCAAAATGTGGTGGACATGTGTGCTGATGTGGCACGATGACAGAGGGCTGAACTAGAACACATTGCAGCAGCGGCTGTGGGGAAGATGTCAAACGATGGCTCTACCTTGAGAGTGGAAGAGACTATGGATGTGGGTTTCGGAAGCCAAAGGGTAATTAAAGCAGGCGTGGAGAGAAACAATATAGACAATTTGAATGCTATCGAACTTTTTAATGAAGGGAGTGGACATGTGGAATGTGTTGGCAATGGATAGATGAGAAGCATTAGTGGGATTGGCCTGGATAAGCTAGGATAGCATTGGAAGTGGATTTGGTTAAAACTCAGTATGATGGGCCAATAATTAGGCCCATGGTTAGTATTAGTAACCCAAATAATGAGGTGTCACAGGCCCAGGATGTTGTGTCATCATCATCTTTTGTTGAGTCAACATATGCTATTGGCAACACAGTTAGGAAAATGGAGGTGATTAAACAGAGGAAAAAGTTAATAAGGAGGAATGACAGCAGAATCTTGGTGGATAAACATGCAAGAACAAGTGGAGGGAGAAAGGAAAGGAAAGGAGGTGCAGTGGGAATGTGAAGTTGGAGCAGAGGTGCTGTCCTTAGAGGAAAAGCTGGGTCAAAAGCAAGGTCGGGTGCTCAAAGGAAAGGCATGAGTAAAGAAATTTCTGGGTCAAGATCAAGATTGGAGTTGATTGGGAGAAGTTTAAGCACTGATATGTCACCTCAAGAGGAGGCAGAAGCAACAATTTGTATGGGCAAAGCTTTAAGCATATGCTTTGGTAGAAATGAAGGAGAGGTGAAAGAAAAGTTGAGAGCTATGGAGCTTAAGGATAAAGTTAATATAGCATTTAGGGTTGCAGATGCACAGATGGGAGCTGATGTGCAAAGTTGATTGATTGTATCAAGTGGATGCAGGTGCTTCGTTTTGTGTCTTAATGAAGTTCTTATCATGGAATGTAAAGGGTTTGGGTAAAGCTAAAAAGAGAAAGAGGGTAAAATTACGCTCAGAGATAGGAAGATTGAATTATTTTTTTCTTCAGGAAATGAAAAAGAGCTGAGGTTGCACCAGATTTTGTTAAATCATTATGGCCGGTAGATGAGATGGAATTCATGGTAATCGAGTTTGAAGGTAGGGTAGGTGGGTTTTTGTGCATTTGGAAACCAACTGTTTTCAAGCTATCCAAGTGTTGTAGCACTAGGCATTGCATTGTACTCTCAGGTGCTCTTTTTCCAGGTTTTAATTGTGTCCCTGTCAATGTTTATGCTCCAAATGACGTTATTAAGAGAAGTAGATTTTGGAATGTGCTGCATGGTTTGAAATCTAGCTTCTGTAATCCCTGGTGTCTAGCTGGTGACTTTAATGAAATCAGATATCTTGGGGAAATAAGGGGGTGCTCTAGAAAGGATAGATGGATGAAAGAGTTTAATTTATTTATAGAAAATATGGAGCTCATTGATTTACCCATAATGGGTAGGCAATTCACGTGGTGTAACTCTGATGAAGGGGACATATGGAGTAGAATATATAGAGTACTCATGTCAATAGAGTGGATAGGAGGGTTGAACTTAAAGTTATGGGGTTTGGATAGAAGTGTATCGGATCATTGCCCCTTGTTACTGGAAGAGGATGGGAGGGATTGGGGCCCAAGGCCATTTCATTTCATAAATGCTTGGACTCTGCATCCGAAATTTGGGGAAGTCATAAAGAAATCCTAGGAAGATCCTACAATTTCTGGTTAGGCAGGTTTTGTTATAATGAACAAATTGAAGGCTCTACGTTTAGTGTTGAAAAAAATGAAATATGGAGGTTTTTGAAAACGTTACTCATTCATTAAAAGCAACGGAGGAGGAGCTCCATGCCATTGATCTAGTGGTTGAATTTAGAATTCTCGAGGGAAATGAGGCTAAAAGAAGAAGAGAAGTTAGAAAAGAAGTATGGTTATTAAGAAGGAGAGGAATGGTTATGGAGGCAAAAGTCTAGGGTAAATTGGAGTTTAAAAGGAGACAAAAACACGAGATTTTTTCATGTCATAGCTACAAGCAGGCAAAATCGAAATATGCTGAAATCAATTGAAGTGGATGGGGTGCTTCATGAGGATCCACAGAAGGTTAAGCAGGAGGTAGTGAACCATTTTAGAAGAAGGTTTTTAGAAGAGTGGAAATCTAGACCCAAACTCCAAGGTTTCTTCAAGTCCATTGGTCAAGATAATGGTTCTAATGGGCTAGTTACACCATTTTCAGAGGAGGAGATTTGGAGAGCTGTTAGGGAGAGTGATGGAAATAAGGCTCCAAGACCTGATGGCTTCAATATGTCCTGCTTTCAGAAGTGTTGGAAAGTGGATAAGAAGGATATCCTGCAATTTTTCAAAGAGTTCTATGATAATGGGTGCTTAGCTAGAGGGATTAACAGTTCTTTCATAACATTGATACCTAAGAATGATAGCCCATGTGGTGTTTCAGATTACAGACCAATTAGCCTTGTTGGATCTCTTTATAAAATTCTGTCTAAGGTTTTAGCCTTTAGACTTAAGAAGGTATTGCCTAAAATAGTTAGAGAATCTCAGTAAGCTTTCATTGGTGGGAGGAACATTTCAGATGGGGGTTTTAGTATCCAATGAAGTAGTGGATTGGTGGAAAAGGAAAAAGAAGAAGGGGGTCATCTTGAAATTGGACTTTGAGAAAGCATATGATATCGTAAATTGGGAGTAGCTGTTTGCTATGATGTCAAGCTTTGGATTTAAGGAGAAGTGGATCAGGTGGATGAAGGCATGTATACAATCAGCTAGAATTTCAGTTCTTGTTAATGGCTCCCCCACTACTGAATTCTACCCAGAAAAAGGGCTCATACAAGGGGATTCGCTGTCTCTCTTTTTGTTTAATATAGTAGCTGAGGGTTGAATTTGTTATTTCAAAGAGCTAAATCACTGGGGTTAATTAATGGTGCTGTGATTGGCTTGAGGGAGGTTACTGTCACCCATTTGCAATTTGCAGATGATACAATTGTGTTTTGTGAGGCTGAAGAGAGTGAAATCTTGAATGCTAAGAGAATTTTGAGGTGTTTTGAAGTGATTTCTGGACTGAGGATTAATTTTCACAAAAGTAAAGTCTGTGGAATAGGTGTACAGGAGGATGTTGTAAATGGTTTTGCAAACAAATTGAATTGTATGAGCCAGAATTTGCCCTTTATGTATCTTGGCTTACCACTAGGTGCTAGCCCAAAGAGGAGGATTACATGGTTGCCTGTGATTAATAAATTCAAGTCTAAGCTGGCTTCTTGGAAGAGGAAATTGCTCTCATTCAGAGGTAGATTAACACTGATCAAAGTAGTGCTTTCTTCTTTACTAGTGTTCTACCTTTCTTTGTTTAGGTTGCCTGCAAGTGTAGTAAAGTTGTTGGACAAAATTTAGGCCAGGTTTTTGTGGGGAGGTTCTGAAATTAAAAAGAAACTTCATCTGGTAAAATGAGAAGAGGTTACCAGAGAAAAGAATTTTGGAGGTTTGAGGATTAAGAGTTTGAAGGTCATCAATGAATGTTTACTAGCTAAATGGTGGTGGAGATATGGTGGGGTGGATCATGTGTTGTGGAAAGATATTTTGATTTCTAAATATGGTAGCTTGGGGGAGGGGGGGGGGGTGGAGACCATTTACTACTAGTAGTGCCCAGTGCTCAAGAGTCTGGAGTGATATTCTCAGATTGGAACACAACAATCCTACACTTTTTTGTTTCTTCATGGAGAATTTTGTCATTAAAGTAGGGAATGGAATGCGAGTTAGATTTTGGGAAGATATTTGGGCTATGAACAAATGCTTGAAGGAGGAATTTTCTAGATTATTTGAGCTATCAAGTAGAAAAAGAGGTCACTCTTCAACAGATGATGGATAAAAGAAATAGCTCAACTGAATGGGATCTGCGCTTCCGAAGAGGACTGGGAGCTTGGAAGGAAGAGGATGTGGTTAGGTTACAGTCTCTTCTGCTTTCACATGATCCATCTTTATTAGAAAGAGCTGATTTTTTGGCTTGGAAGGCATTACATTCAGGTATGTTCACAGTTAATTCAATTTATAATAGGAGAAGTGTAGGGCAGGGCTTGGGGACATCAAGGCTGATTTGGAATAAAATCTCTCCACCAAAAGTTTAGTTTTTTGGTTGGCTTGCTTGGAAAGGTAGAATCAAATCTAGAGCTTTCCTCCAAAGAGTGGGGTGTCTTAGTATTGAGGCTAGAACAAATTGTGTGTTTTGCAGCTGTGAGTTAGAAACATGGTGTTATGTTCTGTTGCAGTGTCCCTTTGTTTGGAAGATATCGACACGTTTGCTAAATTGGTGGGGGTTGATTTGGGTGAGCCCTGAAAAGCCAAAAGGGGTATTGGACTGGAGGAGAGGGTACAAATGTGTAACATGCCCATGGGGTACCCGAGCGCGTTAAACTGTTCGGACTCTCGAGATCTCTTTGATCTAGTCTCACTAGTGCAATGTGAAACATAGATGAGAGTACAGATTTGACAACTTTTAGAAAATCTATTTTATTGCAAAACCTTTTGTCAGAAATGGACTGCGTAATCAGATCTCAGAGTTGCCACCTAATATTTTTGAAAAATTATGGAACCCGTGACTCGTGCCAAGGCCACTGTTCGTCATAACTAAGTTGTCTCGGTTCGGAACCTTAGGTATGAGAGGGGAAGGTCATTAATTGAGCACCACTACCCACCTGATTAAAAGATCGGCCTTTACTAAACCATAATATGAAATTTATTTATTTTATATGTTCATATTTCGATTATTTAATAAATCCTAAAAATTACTATATGAAGCATACAAGTATAGACTATGTCATTTATTTTGGAATAATTTGATTTCATGTAGTTTTGAAAGAGTCTTGGAGATGTACAACCCAAATAAATTGAGTTTACAAACACGAAAATCAACACTATTCCAAATTAAGCGACACAACCTTCATCCACTGGCATTCATACAGTTATATCAAGTAAGCAAGTAGCCATATGATAGGATACTTAAACATAATAAGAAAAACACACACAAATGGGATGCTAAAGTATAAAAAACTTACATACTTACCGACGTCCCTCGAACAACAATAAAACAAAGTTAGTAAAACATGTATGATCTTATATACAAAATCTTAATGCAATTCACTCATTAAATGCAACTAAAGATTCGGCTTCTAAGATATGACATGTGAATTATCTCAAGAACATGAGGTAGCGTACATAATCACATAGGAATTGATTAAATCCACAAATGCAAACTTAGCCGAATGAAGATACATGAAACATAGATGCAAAGCGTGGATATAAGAATAAAAAATAAAATAAAATAAACATGATGCATATTTACAAATAAGGAAAGCAAGTAAAAGAATGAGATAGAAAGAAGTGAGGCGCGAAATTATTACAACACTTTGAATAAATTATTACAAACCAAATTAGAGGGGGGTGAGGAGAATATTACAACAAAATAAAACCTCACAATACACTTAAAATAAAATAAAATAAAATAAAAGTTTCATGTGCCTTGGAAACCATCGGAAGTTGGTTAACATCGGAATACAACGCCGTCTTGTCCAAAAGAAGCTAACAAGAAATATGTAGGTGGCTCAACTAATCACTACCGGTTAGATTAAAAACAAGGAAACAAATATAAAATTAAAAAAAAGTGCAAATTTATAACAAAACTAACATAAACCTAAAACAAGAAAATAAATATAAGGTAGAACATGCAAGATTACAACAAAACTAATATAAGACTAATACAAGAAAAATATAAGTTAGGAAATGCAAGATTACAACATAATTACTATGAAACTAAAACAAAAAACAAATATAAGATAGAACATACAAGATTATAACAAAACTAACATGAACCTAAAACAAAAAGAGACAAATATGAGGTAGAATATGCAAGATTACAACAAAACTAATATGAGACTAATATAAGAAAAATATAAGTTAGGAAATGCAAGATTACAACATAATTACTATGAAACTAAAACAAAAAAATAAATATAAGATAGAACATGCAAGATTACAACAAAACTAACATGAATCTAAAAAAATAAAAAAGAGCAAATATGAGGCAGAACATGCAAGATTATAACAAAACTAATATGAGATTAATACGAGAAAAATATAAGCTAGGAAATGCAGGATTACAACACAATTACTATGAAACTAAAACAAGAAAGCAAATATAAGATAGAACATGCAAGATTACAATATGAACTTAAAACAAGAAAGCAAATATGAGGTAGAATATGCAAGATTACAAACAACAAAACTAATATGAAATTAAAGTAAGTGAATAAAAATAAATAAATAAATAAATAATTATAAGCTAAACAAATCACTTAGATTATAACAACACACTATGAAATATAAAGTAAGAAAATAAATATGAGATAAACAAAACACTATGAAATAAGAAATATGAAAATAAATATGAGATAGAAAATATAAGAAAATGAAAGACTAGAAATTCACCTTCCAAAGAAAGGTTGAACTTCTTGATTTCCAAACTTCCTCTTGATTACCCTCAAGTTTAGGAAGTGTGTTCTCAATCCTCAATTTGAAACTAGAATGGAACTATGGGTATGTATGGTGGAAAAGTGGCTAACTCTCTTGTTTTTTCTTACTTTCAACAACACTCATTATTTCCTTTGATCAATCATTACTGAAATTTAGTTATTTTAGAATTTTTGGAGGAGTTTTGGGTGCAGGAAAGATGGAATTTCAGTTTGTATGGAAGGTATGGGGTGTACATGGAAGATAGGAATGTTTTTGGCTCAAAAACTCAATTTTTCTCTCTTTTTTCACTATTTTCTCACTCTTTTCTCTTCAATTTCGTGGTCCTCCCTCTCTCTTACAATATGATCATTCTATATAGGCAATGGGGAGAGTAAAGGTCAAAAAGAAGGTAAGAGATAGAATGTGATACGAGGATAGATTTTCAAGGTGGTTGCATGGGATACTCTTTTATGGATGCAAACAAAACCTCTTTTTGACAATGGCGGATGATTAGGTATAATTGAGGATGAGTGGATGCATTTGAATGGATCAGAAAATAGGTAAATGGAGTATCCTAACCGAACCAAAACCAATAAAAATAGGCTGTTGCTATTTTGGGCCGAGTCAACAAAATCTACTATTAAGCCCAACTTCAAATGTGTATATCTCCCTTATATAGACTTGGTTTTAGGTGGTTATTGGGTCTAAATTGAAGCTCCAAAAGTCTAATTTTCAATGGTGATGGCCTCACATCTAAATTCCAAGTGTACAAAGAGATATGCCTAATTTAGTGAAGGCTATTCATTTCCCTCGGGCCAGGTCAATAAAATCTATTCTTAAGCCCAACCTCAAATAGACATATCTCCCTTATCTGGACTTGGTTTTAGGTGATTCTTGGGTCTAAATTGAAGCCCCAGAAGTCTCCTTTTCAATGGTGGTGGCTTCACATTTAAAATCCAAGTGAACAAAGGGATATTCCTAATTTAGTGAAGGTTGTTCATTTCCTTATTAACAATTTGATGATCATCATTTCCCTATTTCCTTCAACTCCAAACCTATAAATAAGATTTTTTTTTTTAAAAAAAAAAAAATATTTTTCAAAAATTTCACCTCTTTTCAATTTATTTCCACTCTGTCTTTTCTCGGTTTACTAAAAAGTGCAATATTTTAATCAAAATGGGAGCCTCAGAATATCGTAGAAACATTAACATTAAAAAAAATATTTTGAAAAGAGGGATTTAAGGTCTAAAATAGTTTGGCCAAAATAGGGCGTAAGGTTTGGATTAAAGCTCAAATTCCATCTTTCTTCTAAGGATTCTATGAGAAACACATTCTGATTGTTATCATCAAGTAATCAACAGAAAGCGCGCAAGTCTTAGGGTTGGTCAAAATAGGGTATCATCACTGGGTAATCAGCAAATAATGGCAGCACAGTCTGACATCGAAGCTAACTCGTATACACTGAGGTCATGTGTAGAGATCGTGATTGCGGTTTCCAACTTGTCCCGTCGACTGCAGAATAAGATGTGTGAAGTACATCAGTCAAATGCATAACTCTCCCTCCTCCAACGTATGTACAAAGACGCTTGAGTAGAAATTGGTGCACTGAAAAAGCAGAACAAAGAGCTGAAACGATAGGCCACCTCCGTGGCTCAATTCGGACTTTCTTTGCACAACCAATTTGATGGCTGACGAGGAGTAATCTCCTTCGGAAGCTCTGCCAAGGCCGAGGCAGAGTCTTCAAGAGCTTCGAAGGAGTAAAGATGAAGCGAGACAGCTGATGGAAAACTCGGGCAATGACGCTGTGTGCAAATGAAGCCGGTTGTAATCTTCGCCGCCGGGCTGCTGTCGAAAATTGAGAAAATACTAATCTCTCTTTTTTTTTTTTTTTTTTTTGCTTTTTGTTTTTTGTTTTTTTGTTTTTTTTGTTTTTTGTTTGGAGTGGGCACCTATAGCTTCAACTCCTTTTTGTACAACTTTGATTGGGGTTAATCCCTGGGTATTTAATAAAACGAGTTTGTTCTGCAAATTTGGATGACATGAATGGCACAACATTGAACATAAAAATCATTTTGTTTTGAATTTCGAACTTGAAAATGGTTGCATTTTAGTGCATTTTGAACTGAATATTGATCCTATCACTGACCAAAACACAAAACACAACTTGATGAAATGAAAATGAAGCAAAAACCATCCCAAAACACACCCCTTTGCGCTTGTTGGAGCAAAAGGAACGCAAAACAGAGTAACACCGGTCGACCGCCGGACGGAAAAACATCACCGCTGACAACTACTGTTCATTTTCCGGCGATCGCTTGATTAAGGTGATGAGAACTTGAAGTGTGGGTAAAGAACAGAAAACTTGACTTGATTATGCCTCTAATTCATCACTTTGCCCCCTTTTGTTTTTTTCTTTTTGCTAAGCGATTTTGATCAACATGAGAGGTAAATTAGCACACTTTTTCCATTTTCTATCTTGAAATCATATGAGCCAAATCATGAGCACTGAAATTTTTCTCTTTTTGGTCCAAAGAATGGTTTGAGTTTTGCAAAAATGGAATAATTTTTGAGAAAATCAGTCAACTTCATTAAAAGTCCTTAAAATCTATTTTCGCAAATGACCACTACTCGATCAACATGAAATCAACCCTTGAGATGTACAACTGAATTCGTCTTACGACTGAACCCGTCATGAAGAAGAAATAGGACAACTGAATCAAATGGGGACGAGTCAATCAAATATGGATAGCCGAGTCAAATAAAGATATACCAATCAAACATGAACGAGATGAGTGAGTTGAAAAATGATTAAGGCCGAACTTCAAGATGAAGCTACCTGCGTATCCAAAGATAGGAATCAGGCCATATGTAGTTCCGGTTAAGGTTCACTCGGGTATTAACACATTCCTTTTATGCTCTAACTTTTGCCAAAGCCGCCCTTTCGGGTTTTCAACCTTTCGAGCTTTTCATTTTTTTTGTCTTTTCTTTTTTTTTTTTTTTTTCTATATATATATTTTTTGGTTTTTCTGCTCTAACTTTTGCCTGTATCGCCTTTTCAGGTTTTCGGCCCAGCGAGCCTCTCAAGGGTAATACTTCTTCAGCTGTCTATGTTGATTGGTTGTGAGAACTCCAAACCATCCAAATCCATGAGAATGACTGCTCTCCTGACCAGATTGATTTAATGATGTAGGGACTTGTCCAATGGGTCTAAACTTGCCCCTAGGGTCATGAATAGGAGCTCGGTTGTCTTTCAATACTAAGTCCCCTTTCCTCAAATTCCTAGATCTAACCTTTTTGTTGAATGCTCTGGCAATCCTACGTTGATACCCCTGAATGTGGTATAACGCCATCAATCTTCGCTCATCAAATAACATCAGTTCCTCAAATCGGTTCTGTTGCCAATCAGCTTCTGTTATCTGACATTCAACCATAATCCTCAATGAAGGCACTTCCAACTCAATCGGCAAAACAGCTTCCATTCCATATACCAAAGAGTAAGGGGTTGCCCCTGTAGACGTTCGGATTGATGTCCTGTATCCTCAAAGTGAAAAAGGCAACTTATCTGGCCAATCTCTATAAGTTTCTACCGTCTTACACAGAATGGTCTTGATGTTCTTATTTGCAGCTTCAACAGCTCCATTGGTTTGTAGCTTGTAAGTTAATGACTTGTGAAAAGCCACGTTATACTTCTCAAGTAGAACTGCCACTTCTCCTTTGAAATGTGAGTCATTGTCTGAAATTAATTCGTTTGACACCCCGTATCTGCAGATGATGTTGTTCCTGATAAATTTGGCCACGTGTGATGCTTTCAACACTGCATACGACTGTGCTTCAACCCACTTGGTAAAATAGTCAATGGCAACCAAGATGAACTGATGCCCATTTAAATGTTTTGGTGTGACTGCCCCGATGATATCTATGCCCCAGACTGAGAAAGGCTAAGGTGAAGTCATGTTGTAGAGTTTTGATGGCGGATGTTAATGCGATTGGCGTGGATTTGACATTTGTGGCATCGCCTAACAAAGTTGATACAATCATTCTCCATGGTTAACTAGTAGTATCCTTGTCTAAGGATTTTTCTGGCTAACATTATACTGTTCATATGGGCTCCGCACTCTCCTCTATGGATGGCATCTATGATACGCTTTGCCTCTACAGCTTGTGCATTCCCAGATGCCCTCTCTTATATAACTTATCTCCACAAATGACAAATTGAGTGGCCAAACGTCGTATCCCCTTTTTGTCTTTGGTGTTTGCCCCTTGTGGGGGTATGTACCACTTTCCAGAAAATTCCAAATATCAAAGTACCAAGGGTTTTTATCTTGAACTTCTTCCATTGTGGCTATCATTTCATACGCGGGGGTGTACCTTTGTTCTATAAGGATCGGGTGCATCTTGACCTCGACTGGTATATCTATCATTGATGCCAGGGTTGCCAATGCATCAGCAAATCGGTTGTTCTCTCTTACCAAGTGTGTAAAAGTTAGTTTTTCGAACCTCGGGATCAACATGTCCAAGGTCTGATGGTACACTTTCATTTTTTCCTCTTTAACTTTCCAATCTCCATTGGCTTGAGAGACGACCAAGTTCGAGTCCCTGATCACATCCAACCTTATTGCCCCTAGTTCCAGGGCTGCTTCAAATCCGGCAATGCACACCTCATACTTTGCTTGGTTGTTAGATACCCTGAATCGAAGTTTGAAAGCTAAGGGGATATGGGAATCATCCGGCGTTATGAGCAACACACCTATCCCATAGCCAAATTGATTGGATGCTCCATCAAAGTACAACTTCCAAGTGTCTTCTTTCATCTGCATGACCTCTTCATCTGGAAATGAGTACTCCATATCTTCTCCTCCTTCAATTGGGTGATCAGCCAAAAATTCTGCTACGACCCTTCCTTTGACAGATTTGTGAGTGACATACTTAAGGTCAAATTCGGAAAGCAAAAACAACCAACGAGCTAGTCTACCGGTAAGTGCTGGTTTCTTAAAGAGATATTTGATTGGGTCTAATCTTGAAACCAGAATTACCGAGTGAGCTAACAGGTAGTATCTCAACTTCCTGGTGGCCTATACCAAAGCTAAGCAAGCTTTTTCCAAAGGAGTATAGCGGGTCTCATATTCAAGCATCTTTTTACTTAAGTAGTAAATGGCCTTCTCCACTTTCTCATTGACTCTTGTGCAAGCATACATCCCATAGTTGATTCGGTCACTAATAAGTACAAGATCAGCGGGTTCCCTGGCTCAGGCGGAAATAACACAGGTGGATTCTACAAATACTGCTTGACTTGCTCGAACGCAAACTGACATCGATTATCCCATTGGAACTTCTTTCCTTTCTTTAGGAGGCCAAACAGTGGTTCACAAGTCAAGGTTAGCTTTGAAATAAACCTCTTTATGAATTGCACCTTTCCTAGAAAACCCCGCACCTCCTTTTCAATCATTGGTGGCAGCATTTCTAAGATGGCCTTAATTTTAGATAGATCAACTTCGATTCCCCGCTGTGTTCAGAAATCCTAACATCTTGCCCGCAGTTACCCCAAAGGTGCATTTCTGTGGATTTAGCCTTAGCCTGTATTCCCTAATTCTCTCAAAGAATTTCTTCAATGCAGTGTAATGGCTTTCCGATCTTTGGACTTGACAATCATGTCATCTACATACGCCTCAACTTCGTTGTGGATCATATCATGCAAGAGAGTGGTAGCAGCTCTCTGATAAGTAGCCCAGTATTCTTCAAATCAAATGGCATAACCTTGTAGCAGTATGTCCCCCATGGTGTGGTAAATGCTGTCTTTTCTCTGTCCTCTGGAGCCATAAGGATCTAGTTATACCCTGCAAAACCATCCATGAATGACAGTAAGGCATGCCCTGCAGTGAAGTCTACCAATTCGTTAATATGTGGCAATAGGAAATCATCCTTCGGACTAGCCTTATTCAAATCCGGAAGTCAACACAAACTCGGATTTTGCTATTTTTCTTCGGAACTAGCACAATATTGGCTAACCAAGTAGGATATTCTGATACGAGCAAAAACCTAGCATTGATTTGCTTGGTAACCTCTTTTTTATTTTTTTATTTTCAAGGCCCAATCCGGACGAATTCTGCGAAGCTTCCGTTTGACAGGTCGGGCCTCAGAGTCGAGAGGGATCCTATGTTGTACAATCTCAAGGTCAATTCGTGGCATGTCTTCGTAGGATCATGCAAAAACATCTTTGAATTCTTTTAATAAAGCAACTAATTGTTCACATTTCTCTGAAGACAATGTAAAACCAATTTGGATCAAGCAATGATCTTTTTTAGTACCCACATTTACAAAAACAATTTCATCCACTAATGGCTTAGCACGCCTATCTTCCTTACAGTTGATTAAATTTTTCGAAGCCCAAGGAATTTCTTCCTCTTCATTTTTATCAAGATCTTGAAAATTTTGGTCAATGTTATGAACTATGGGCACAGAAAAGTAAGCGGAAATCACATCTTCATTCAAAGCCTCGGGCTCACAAGTTGCAACAGACTCAAAAGAGAAAGAAAAAGAAGACTCAGACATTTTAGACAAACTTAAATCTGCCTTCAACCCACAGGCCCACTCGACTCAGACTCAATAGCTAATTCAGAATTCCCAATACAACTCTTTTCAAAATGCCAATTTATTTGTGAGCCATTCACTGCATCCATGATGAAGGTTGAACAATCAGCAGGCACCTCTTCCCCGATCACGGTAATGGTCATATCCCCTAAATTCATCAGTTTAGCGCTAGTATGCGATTTTGTCAGTAAGTCAACCAGTGTTAGACCTAGAACTTCCTCTGTGCTGCTTTCCGAGCTGACTTCTCTGTCTTGTCTAATGTCGATACTAGGATCTACCCACTCCTCGTCATTATCGGAGAGCTGATGATCGAAGAAAATCTCAAACCCAGGGTATCTCTTCTTCTCCACTTGATTAATCTAGGGCTCAAGGAAACCACAGAATGTGAATTTTTCTCCTTGGCGGACAAAGTGTCCGTTCAAGGTCCCACGAATTGGCTTATGAACCAACTCAAACTGTCGCCCGGTTCTCTTGGCCTTGATCCTCTCCCTGATCTCTTCAGTTTTCCTTTTCCAGTCATCAGTCGTAGGTGCATACCCTAGTCCGAATGCATGTGGGTTATGAGGTACTTCACTGGCTGTAGTAATACCTTTCCTACACTTTGTCCTAATCCCATCCCTGGAATGTGACCTAGTTTACTCATGAAATAGATTGATTGGGCACTGACGTATACACCTTCGTTTTCTGCCATGAGCGTTTAAACTAGCTGGGCCTCTACTAATGTAAAACCTGATAGGAACACATCTTCTTCCCCATGCTGTATTTCTAGTAGTGGTGTTGTGACTTCTGGGAGATGATGAATGGATGAATTTCTAAAGACAGTGGCAGTTCCTCCGCCATATGGATACTTTACCAATTGATGTAGTGTGGATGGCACAGCTTTCATCTGATAAAGCCAGGGCCTTTCCAATAGAAAGTTGAATGTTGCGGGAACATCCATGACATGAAATTCAGCTTCGTGCTCAGATGGACCCATTGTTATTTGTACTTTGATTGTCCCTATCACTTCCCGACTAGTATTATCATAGGCCCGGATCAATTGAGTAGTGGGCATGAAATCTGCCGGCTTTAGGTAGATTGCATAAGTAGTGCGTGTAGGGTAGACATTGATGGCCGATCCGGTGTCAATAAGAACAATCGAGATCCATTTCTTTCTGCATTTTAGTGATATGTACAGAGGCTTATTATGTTCTGATCCTTCTGCTGGCAACTCTTTGTCAGCAAAAGTTATTGCTGGGATGGTTTCTCTTGGGGTGATTAATGACACTAATTGCTTCGGAGTGCTGTCAATTGATAGCTTAGCCTTGTTCAACATTGACAACATTGCCTGTCGATGTTCTCAGAAAGCCATGAGAAGACCCAAATGGAAATGTTTGCCTGGATTCTTTTCAATTGTTTTAGAAGCAGGTCTTCTTCTACTTCTTTCTCTTTCTCTTTCTTTTTCTCTTTCTCTACCTCTTTATCTTTTCCAGAGGGCTCTCCTTGGTCTAAATGTGGAGGCTTGAAGTAGCGCCCACTCTTGATCAAATGATCAATTTCATCTGTATACCAAGTCTCATTCAACACATTGTTTACCCATTCACCATTAGTGTGGGCGAGCTGTAGGTCATTATCATCCCACCATTCGCCTTCGTTGACCGAAAGGCAATTATCTAACGCCGCTTGAATCATTCCCACAGTATGCTTTGAATGGCTTTCTGGTTCTTTTTCTTTTCCTTTGGAACTCTTTCCTTTACCACATTCAACAGGTTTTCCAAAATCAGTCTTAATTCATCCCTTTTTCTTTCAGTTTCCTCGTCAAAAGCTTCATCACCGCTTGACCAACCGTGACTGTAATTCTTCGGCTCCCACCATCCCATCTGCACATTCCCAAGGTCTAATTCTTCAAAGAAATAGAGATTAGCCAAGTCCTCCTTTAGGTCAGCCAAATCATCCAACCCCTGTTCAAGTACATCCTCTCTGGTAACATTGATAGAAAATGAGTCAGGCAGATCAACCTCAAGCTTTAGTTGACCATTGGAAACAATATACTGGCTAGGATCATACTTTTTCTCTGATAGTTTGCCAGCCTCAAGCATATACCACCATAGGGATTTTGGGTTTTAGCTGGATTGGAGGTGCATCCATCATGCACAATTCGGTACCTTCAGGAATGTATACCTCAAGTTTTGGTAAATGGGTAGGTGTGATATAGCTACTGGGGTTAAAGGTGGATGAAAGTGTTTAAATGAGGTTAAGATGAGGAGGTGGTGGAATTCTGTCATAGGGTGACAACGGGTTGGTAGTGACGTCGGGTTTTGGTGGTTGTGGGGGAACTATGACTTTATTGTCTATGAGGTCTTGGATCTCATGACGGAGACGAAAGCAACGGTCTGTGTCATGTCCGGGTTATTGGTGGAAAGTATAGTGTTTGGTAGGGTCATGTTTGGCTGTGAGAGGTTCAGGAAGAGGTCGGGGGTCCAAAGGCTTCAAATACCCTCTTTTTGTCAAGATATTCATTGCTTTGGAGAGTGACATGTGGAGAGGGGTGAATGTTCTGCTTGGGGCTCGGGTTGTGTTCGTTGTTTGTGGGCCAGCATGAGCAAAGGGGTCGGCTGTTTTAGTGGTGGTGGCAACCAAGTTGATTTCAGAGGGCTTCACAGCTGTGCTACCACTGGTGGTAGCATTGGAACTACGACCAAAAGGCTTCTGAACAGGTTCCTTATCATCCACAATGATTCCCTATTTAATGGCATCCTCTATTTGGACCCCTATCTCATTAAAGTCATTAAAAGTGAAGAGCGAGAGGGCTATCATTTTCTGTAACATCTTTCCATACAGATTTCTGACTATCATATGGATTTGGTCTTTTTCAAGTGGTTTGTTGGTCATTATTGCTGTTTTGCCCTCTATCTGGTGATGAAGGCCACAAAACTTTCATTGGGCTCTTGACGAGTGGTTGCTAATTCTCGAGTAGTCACTTTAATCTGGGTTTTATAAGCATACTAGGTGACAAAGGCCCTAGCTAACTCTTTCCAACTTTGTTTTACTTAGTCCTCTAACTTGGCATACCAGATGGCAGCCACTCCTGACAAAGTTCGTCCGAATAAAGAGAGGTTTTGCGGATGAGTCAAACCCATAGGCTTTAAGACATCACAGAACATGCGAATAAGCAACATTGGGTTGCCGGAGCCATCAAACCTATCAATGTGTGGCATTTTGAACCGTTCTGGAAACTTCACAGTTGTCTCAATGTACCCCGTCTTCGATGTCCGGGATTGAATTGACTTCTTGTGCCCTTTTGAAAGTTTTTTCCAACTTGGCCAGCTTCAACATAGTTGAGTCAGACTCAGGTGCTACAGAGGGAAGGAGCCCTCCCACTGGTTGTGGAAGGGAAAATGATCCTCCTAAAGTTTATGCAAGAACCCTCAGATCTTCTGGTGAGTTAAGTTCGGGAAACTCGTTAGTTGGTAGAGGTGGTGTTGGTGGTAGAACTGGATGAGTCACCGGAGGTGGTTGAGTAATGGACGCCCTAGATGGGCGTTGCAGTTCAGCAAGAGTATTGCCTTGAGTGGCAAGAGTAGTGCCTTGGGTAGCAACCGTAGTGGTAATGGTATCTATGCTCCATTGAAGGCCCAATAGTATGTCAGCTAAATTTTCTGGAATCTAAGGCATCACTGATTCTGGTGAGTTAAGTGATGATGATCTAGCAGGTGAAGAAGGGGTATTCTGGACAGTTGATGAAGCTTTTGCTTTTCTTTGTGTAACCGGTGGCAAAGAAACTAACACTGGCTGACCTTGAACCAAATCTGCACATTTGCAAAGTCTACCAACGTGAGTCCACAGAACTTGGGGGATATCAGACCTTTCGGAAGCTATAGTGCTCGACTACCATGCTGAAACAAAACGAGACCCCCAATCAGAATTTAATTAGCATCCCGGCTCAATTGAGTACTGTTAACTCATGCTGAAAAACTGAACTTAACCCTACAAACTGAAATGACTGAACCATTCATCTGAATTTGAGAATCCCCATACATTGCACATAACACATAGTAGGAAAGTGAACAAACACCCTTATGGGGGCTAGGGTTACCCTGTCCTAACTTTGAAATGATCTAGGGTTTCACTATTCAAACAAGCGGCATCATATATCTTAGAAATGGGAGAGCATCCTGTCCAAAATTTGGAAGGTACTATAGTTCATTATATGCACAAGGTTAGCTCTACTCTAGGGGTTGAAGTCAAGGTGACGTTACCAAAGAGTTATTTGGGTCATAACTAATAAAGATCTTAGGAAATCAGAAGAGTCAATATAGTCTCTCTTCAAAGTCTGAGAACCTTCAGATCTCAAAAGATTATAACACATGGCCTTTAAAGTAATGTAGAGATAGGTGTAGTGTCACAAAAAGTGTGCCTATGCTCCCACCAGTATCTGGGCAACATAGGAACTTTAAGTGCACCAGTGCATGCAATATAATGAACATATAATTGAAAATAAAAGTCATATCATGGAGTTTGAGTCAAGGTCTCATTAAATCCCCAGCAGAGTCGCCAGAAACTGTAACATGTCCGGGGGGTACCCGCGTGCGTTAAACAGTTCAGACTCCCGAGATCTCTTTGATCTAGTTTCACTGGTGCAATGTGAAACATAGATGAGAGTACAGATTTGGCAACTTTTAGGAAATCTATTTTATTGCAAAACCTTTTACCAGAAATGGACTACGTCATCAGATCTCAGAGTTGCCACCTAATATTTTTGGGAAATTAGGGAACCCATGACTCGTGCCAAGGCCATTGTTTGTCATAACTAAAGTTGTCTCGGTTCGGAACCTTAGGTATGAGAGGGAAATGTTATTAATTGAGCACTCCCACCGACTTGATCAAAAGATCGGCTTTTACTAAACCATAATATGAAATTTATTTATTTTATATGTTCATATTTTGATTATTTAGTAAATCCTAAAAATTACTATGTGAAGCATATAATTATAGACTATGTCATTTATTTTGGAATAATTTAATTTCATGTAGTTTTGAAAGAGTCTTGGAGATGTACAACCCAAATAAATTGAGTTTACAAACATGAAAATCAACACTATTCCAAATTAAGCGACACAACCTCCATCCACTAGCATTCATACAGTTATATCAAGTAAGTAAGTAGCCATATGGTAAGATACTTAAACATAATAAGAAAAACACACACAAACGTGATGCTAAAGTATAAAAAACTTACATACTTACCGACGTCCCTTGAACAGCTACAAAACAAAGTTAGTAAAACATGCATGATCTTATATACAAAATCCTAATGCAATTTACTCATTAGATGCAACTAAAGATTCGACTTCTAAGATATGACATGTGAATCATCTCAAGAACATGAGGTAGTGCACATAATCATATAGGAATTGATTTAATTCACAAATGCAAACTTAGCCGAATCAAGATGCATGAAACATAGATGCAAAGCACGGATATAAGAACAAAAAATAAAATAAAATAAACATGATGCATATTTACAAATAAGGAAAGCAAGTAAAAGAACGGGATAGATAGAAGTGGGGCGCGAAATTATTACAGCATTTTGAATAAATTATTACAAACCAAATTAGAGGGGGGTGAGGAGAATATTACAACAAAATAAAACCTCACAATACGCTCAAAATAAAATAAAAAAAAGAAAAATAAAATAAAATAAAAGTTTCATGTGCCTTGGAAACCATCGGAAGTTGGTTAACATCGGAAACAACGCCATCTTGTCCAAAAGAAGCTAACAAAAAATATGTATGTGGCTCAACTAACCACTACCGGTTAGATTAAAAACAAAAAAACAAATATAAAATTAAAAAAAATGCAAAATTACAACAAAACTAACATAAACCTAAAACAAGAAAATAAATATTAGGTAGAACATGCAAGATTACAACAAAACTAATATGAGACTAATACAAGAAAAATATAAGTTAGGAAATGCAAGATTACAACATAATTACTATGAAACTAAAACAAGAAAACAAATATAAGATAGAACATGCAAGATTATAACAAAACTAACATGAACCTAAAACAAAAAGAGACAAATATGAGGTAGAACATCCAAGATTATAACAAAACTAACATGAGACTAATATAAGAAAAATATAAGTTAGGAAATGTAAGATTACAACATAATTACTATGAAACTAAAACAAGAAAATAAATATAAGATAGAACATGCAATATTATAACAAAACTAACATGAACCTAAAATAAATAAAAAAAAGAAAAATATGTGGTAGAACATGTAAGATTATAACAAAACTAATACGAGACTAATACGAGAAAAATATAAACTAGGAAATGCAAGATTACAACACAATTACTATGAAACTAAAACAAGAAAGCAAATATAAGATAGAACATACAAGATTACAACATGAACTTAAAATAAGAAAGCAAATATGAAGTAGAACATGCAAGATTACAACAAAACTAATATGAAATTAAAGTAAGTGAATAAAAATAAATAAATAAATAAATAATAAATAAATAATTATGAGCTAAACAAACCACTTAGATTATAACAACACACTATGAAATATAAAGTAAGAAAATAAATATGAGATAAATAAACCACTTGGATTATAACAAAACACTATGAAATAAGAAATATGAAAATAAATATGAGATAGAAAATATAAGAAAATGAAAGACTAGAAATTCATCTTCCAAAGAAAGGTTGAACTTCTTGATTTCCAAACTTCCTTTTGATCACTCTCAAGTTTAGGAAGTGTGTTCTCAATCCTCAATTTGAAACTAGAATAGAACTCTGAGTATGTATGGTGGAAAAGTGGTTAACTCTCTTATTTTTTTTTTTACTTTCAACAACACTCATTCTTTCCTTTGATCAATCATTACTAAAATTTAGTTATTTTAGAATTTTTAGAGGAGTTTTGGGTGTAGGAAAGATGAAATTTCAGTTTGTATGGAAGGTATGGGGTGTATACGGAAGATAGGAATATTTTTGGCTCAAAAACTCAAATTTTCTCTCTTTTTTCACCATTTTCTTACTTTTTTCTCTTCAATTTCGTGGTCCTCCCTCTCTCTTACAATATGATCATTCTATATAGGCAATGAGGGAGAGTACAGGTCAAAAAGAAAGTGGGAGACAAGAATGTGATAGGAGGACAGATTTTCAAGGTGGTTGTATGGGATACTTCTTTATGGATGCAAACAAAACCTCTTTTTGACAATGGGGGATGATTAGGTATAATTGATGATGAGTGGGTGCACTTGAATGGATCATAAAATAGGTAAATGGAGTGTCCTAACCGAACCAAAATCAAGAAAAATAGGTTGTTGCTATTTTGGGCCGAGTTAACAAAATCTGCTATTAAGTCCAACTTCAAACGGGTATATCTCCTTTATATAGACTTGGTTTTAGGTGGTTATTGGGTCTAAATTGAAGCCCCAAATGTCTAATTTCCAATGGTGGTGGCCTCACATCTAAATTCCAAGTGTTCAAAGAGATATGCCTAATTTAGTGAGTGTTGTTCATTTCCCTCGGGCCAGGTCAACAAAATATGTTTTTAAGCCCAACTTCAAATGGACATATCTCCCTTATCTGGACTTGATTTTAGGTGATTCTTGGGTTTAAATTGATGCCTCAAAAGTCTCATTTCCAATGGTGGTGGCCTCACATTTAAAATCCAAGCGTACAAAGAGATATTCCTAATTTAGTGAAGGCTGTTCATTTCCTTATTAATAATTTGATGATCATCCTTTCCCTATTTCTTTCAACTCCAAACCTATAAAGAAGATTTTTTTAAAAAAAAAAATATTTTTCAAAAACTTCACATCTTTTCAATTTATTTCCACTTTGTCTGTACTCGGTTTACTAAAAGGTGCAATATTTTAATCAAAATGGGAGTCTCGGAATATCGTAAAAACATTAACATTAAAAAAAATATTTTGAAAAGAGAGATTTAAGGTCTAAAATAGTTTGGCCAAAATAGGGCGTAAGGTTGGGATTAAAACTCAAATTCCATCTCTCTTCTGAGGATTCTATGAGAAACACATTCTGATTGTCATCAGCAGGTAATCAACAAAAAGTGCTCAAGTCTTACGGCTGGTCAAAATGGCGTGTCTACAAAATGGAGGAAGGTTGAACATAAAATCTGGGAAGCAATTCCTTTGACAATCCTATGGTCTGTGTGGAAGTTGCTAAATGAGTGTATTTTTAATGGGAAACAACCTTTGTTAGAGGAGGTTGGTGAATTGATTAAAACTCAAGTTGCCTTGTGGATTATATCTACGTCTAGTGAGTTTCAGTACTCCGTGTATGATGTGGTGGTGAATTTGGAACAGGCAAGTGTAGCACGTCCGCGGGGGACCTCGGCTACAGTTCGGACTCGATTTGTGTCGCGGTTCTAAATCTGAACCAAAGAGTCCAAATCCGGCAAATCGTTTTGAAGAAAAACAGATTTTTGAAAAAGTAGTGCCAAACATGGACTGCTTTGCCAGATTACAGAGTCGCCACCTAAATATTTTAAAATGGGAAATTTAGGAAACCCTGACTCGGTGCCAAAGGCCACATGTCCGTCATCACCAAAGTGGTCTTGGCTCGGGAGCTTGGGTACGATCGGGGAAGGTCAGCTATGAGCACCCCCTTTCGCCCCGTCCGAAGACCGGCCTCTACTAACCGTGATATCCGTTTTTGAAAACTTTATGCGTTCTTATTCCGGTTATTAGCCTAGAATTACTATATTATGCGCACAGCAAACAAGTATAGACCAAATCGCCTAAGTTGGAACAAACACCACATGTTTTGTTTTGAAAATGATTTGCTACTCACAAGTAGGCTAAAATGCAGGTTTTGCCACTCTCAAGCGGGCTTTTAGAAAAGACGGTTTTGCCACTATCTAGTGGGCTTTAAAACTCACAGTTTTAATGTGTTGTCCCATTTAGGTAATTCAACCTCCATCCACAGGCATTCATGCAGTTATATCACATAAGCACTTAGCCTCATGGTAAGCATGCTATTATGGCAACATTCACACACATGCGATATGCTAAAGCATAAAAGCTCACCTAGTACTCCAAGCCAAAACAGAAGCTTATTAGAAATCCATGCATGGACCTAAGCATACTGAAATGTCTAATGCAACACGTGCAAAGATGTAATCTAGGCAGGCTCGGCTATCCTAAACGTGGCATATGGAATGCTACAAATAACACGTATTCAATTTGGAATTGAAAGTACGATGCAGTTTGTATGATGTGCCGAGCCCGATGCATGTCAACAAATGCATGGATGCACGCATGCATTGCATAAGGTATGCTAAATTAAATATGCCCTAATCTACCATCATAAGCAGGTAAATAAAAGGGAGAAAGAAATGGGGTTGGAAGACATACACACACTCACACACCCTTATTACAAATATGCCCTCACGGAGGGACCAAAAGAATAATATACAGTCCCAAATAATAAATCAACTATCCTAGCTAATTAATTATTACAGCCCTTAATTAATTAACAAATTAATTAAACTACTGAAAGCAGTAAAAGGCCTCGGGAAGAGGGATGCACGCATGCTCGGATTGGCTTCGCCTGGAAACTCGCTGCCATAGCACTGTTGGCTCTGCTTTTACTGTTCTGCTTCTCTGGAAGACTGTAAAAGTCCCAGAATAGGCTCCCTGCATCCTAAGAATCATCATCGGCTGGAAATGAAGCTATCGGCACTAAATACATTGCCGGTCGGCACTCTATACTGCCGGTCGGCACAAAATTCCTGCAGAAGACAGTTTTGACAGCAATAGCAGACCAGCAGTGCAAGGTATAGAATTTCTAGGCAAATGTATGCATGGACACACTCCCTATCATGTAATGGACTCAAGGGAGTATGGCCCTCGACCCCCGGGCCATCAATCACACATTTCAATGCATGATGGCCCAAAAGCCAAGTTAGCAACTTTGATATGAAATGGAATGCAATGCACAAAACAAATCAAAGGGCCCCAACCCCTATCATGATTAGTCAAGAGGCAAGGGATGCGTTCAATGAAATGCAACCTAGGCATGGCGGCTAAGTACGCAAACATGCGATGCAACTACGTGGCATACACGATGCTAACAACATAACATGCACAACACATTGAACATGGCATACACAATGCAAGATGGGCTTACACAAATACAAGGAGGCCATTAGAGGAAAAAGAGATTCCCGAAACGCGTGCACGTATGCACGCAAACCGAGGACCGATCCTAAGGCACGAATGCCACTCTATCAAAGCATGGCAAGGCATGAAACATGACATATGAACGTGCAATGCAATGATGGACTTAAACTAACATGGATAACTCGCAAGCATGCCAAAATCAACGGCCATGAGATGAAAATGGGACGCTCGGAATGCGTGCACGTATGCACGCGAACCGAAGACATGGCATACGCAATGCAATGAGACTAAAATGGCATATACAATGAAACATGGACTTACACTAACATAAGCGGGTCTCAGCCACACTCACATAAGAGGCCATCGGATAAAAAAATGAAGTGCCTCGAAGTGCGTGCAACGGGCACGCAAACCGAGGCAATGGCCCTAAGCATGAAATGACACAGGAAATGATATGCAAACATGCAAATGAATTCAGCAGCTAAATGAGGGGGGAAACAGCCCCGAAATGATGTGAATGACACCAAATGCACGGAATGGTCCCGAAATGCGATATAAGCGCCTGAAATGGCCTACGGCTATACTAAACATGCAAAATTGGTACATGACATGAAAAAAAGTAGCAAGGCAGCCCCAAAATAGCATTTTTACAGTACAAAACATGGCCAAATAGTAAGCATAGATAGGGCAACAATGGCATGCAAAAATGGGGGTCAAGAGAGGGGTATTGAAACAAGTGGTATATGCAAATCCCAAACTGAAAAATTCCCTTCTACAATACTGAAGAGGGACTAAAAAAATGCACATTTACAGTTTATGACAACCCTCAAATCAGCATATAAATATGGCAAAAATGTGATGCAAGATTGAAGCCAACAAAGGGTTATAACATGAGATATGCCAAACATTCATCAAACAGCCTTGGACCCTTAACAAAATATGACAAGAAGGCCAAAATATGACTCTTTCCAGACCTGATCATGGCCAAAAACAGAAGCTAGATAGGCTTAACAAAGCATGTAAGAATGGGGGTCAAGGAGGGATATAATGACAAGTATAACATGGAGACCCCCAACAAAGTTGATCCCTTCTACAATGTTGTAGAGGGACCCAAAATAAGCCCATTCACAGTTCATGACATGCTCCGAAACAGATCACACAGAGGCTAAACAAATCATGCAATTTTACGGTAAATATGAGAGATTATGAAACAAGTGCATGATAGAGAGTCCAAACAGGGTTGAGCCCTTCTTCAATGTTGAAGAAGGGCTCAAATGAGCCTACTTACAGTTTACATTATGCTCAAAACAGATCACACGCAGGTCAGAAATTCCATGCAAAAATGTGGCATATCAAGGAGTATTGAAGCAAGTGCACTAGGGAGGGCTCAAACAAGGTTGAGCCCTTAAACAAACATGAAGAATGGCTCAAAAGAGTCCCCTTTCAGTAGGGGTCGGAGCTCAAAACCACAAGCAAAGAGGATAGAAAAATGGTACAAGAATGGAGCTCAAAAGGGGAAATGAGTGCTTACCCTTGTAGACCAAGACCTTGGCTGCTTCTAAGACTGAAAATGGTGCCTTTTAGCTACTGGAAGACCCTCCTTGCTGCTGGAAATGGTGTAGTGGTGGTGGTGCTAGGTGGTGATGAAGGGGGGGTGTAGAAACTTGGATGATTTTGGTGTTTTAAATATAGAGAGAGAGATTGTATGGAGGAGCTCCCAAATCAGATTTTCTAACCCCTAAAAATCACAGCTGGGGCTGCTGTTATATAGACAAAATGAGGGGGAAAATGGAGGGAAAAAGGGAGGGAAAACATATCAAGTTTCCCGCCAAAAATGGCCAAAGGGAAAGTGGTAGCTACGGGTTTCAAATGGCCGAGAGTCCTTCAACACAGTTGAAGAGGGGCTCAAAATAAGACACTTTATAGTTTACGCCCAGTCCAACGCAGCCCACAAGTACGCCTAAAATACCGTGCAAAAAGGCCCAAAAAGAGGTAAAAAGGCAAGTGACAGATGGAGATGTCAAACAGTAAGAGTCCTTAATCAAACATGAAAAGGACCTCAAAATATGACTATCTCAAGTTTGGGTCGGAGCCCAAAATGTAGAATGAAGGTTCGGGAGCCGAAACACGCAGTTCGAGGCCCCGAAAGTGGGCTGTTAGGCACCGGGAGTGGTGCACGACCACGAAGTTGGTCTCTCGGACCACAGTGTCCCTAAAAAGGGAGTAAATAAGATACATGCCAAAAATCGGGACAAACAGAGGTGGTTAGGCGGTCCCGAACCGAGGCACACGGCCTGACGGCTCCGAAAAACCGGGAACCGGGCTCTGAAATGGGCAAAATGGCCTATGGCCACGAAATGTAGCCTACGGCATTGAGAGATGATCTACGAGACCTCTCCCTCCCTTCAGGAGAGAAAACAGAGAAAACCGAGCCTGGTTCGCAAACCGAGACAAAGCACAAAAGAGTCCGGAAGTCCAGAGGCAAGGCTCGTAGCCGGGACTCCGCAACCTCAGAACGAGCACAATATGCAACATCACCAAGTGCTCAATTG
This sequence comes from Camellia japonica, assembly GCA_030407325.1. Lineage (NCBI taxonomy): Eukaryota > Viridiplantae > Streptophyta > Magnoliopsida > Ericales > Theaceae > Camellia > Camellia japonica. The sequence continues at coordinate 112,671,205 of JAPPVO010000002.1, read as the reverse complement.
ATGACGTCTGAGTCTTAAGGTCGGTCAAAAATGGGGTGTCTACAGCAAGATATCCACTACAGTGAGGATTGATTGGGCCAATTTGGAACTGGCTTTGTTTTCTCAGTGCAAGGTTGTTTTCTTGTGCTTGTTGGTTCCTTACCAAGTTGAGGGTGTGTTTTGAGAAAAGTCAGGAAGTGCGTGGGTGGATCTGTAGTTGATTGATATGGTTGTGTTTTCTCACTTCATGATTGGTTTTGCTTGTGCCTTGTTTTCATTTAGTGTTGTATCTTCATCAGTTTAAGGGGTGACTCAGGGGTTTAGTGGCTGCTGTAAAGATATCTTTGGCCTGAGGTTTTCTAAAGTATCATATACGGGTGGTTCCATAATGCTGCTAGTGTCACAAAAGGGATGCTATAGGCGTGGATAATGCTATTAGTGGCTGTTTGTTTTTGTTTTGGTTGGTTGCTCACCAACTTGACGCGATGCTGCAAATGACTGGGATTGTTTTATGGTGCCAACCTAGTTGGGATCATATTTATTTGCTATAATGCTTGTACATCCATTCCTTTTATTGATGTATGTCTTTCATTATTCATTAATAACATTTCTCTTTTACTGATCAAAAAAAAAAAAAAATAATAATAATAATAACATTTTATTTTTATAAAATTTTGCATTGAATATTGGCATTGTTTGATGGATCTTATTGTGTGGACTCCAAAAATATAATTTTTATTAGAAATAAATGTGTATAATAAAAGTTATGAAAATTTTAAGTTCTGAAATAACAAAATAAAAGTAAATGCCACATTAGCAGTACCCATTTGCACTAGAAGAAATTACCTAGTGCTTTTGGGTTATGGTCAAGTGGTTACTATGAGATTTGTAATTGGTGGAGAGAGTGTGGCTCACAATTTTGTGTTGGGATATGAAACATAATGCTTAATGATTGGTGAATAATTTGTCGTGTAATACACTTAGAACACCTAGTAATTTTTTTATTAGCACTTATTGAATTGAAACTTCTCAATTCTTCTGGCTTTTAATAAGGGCAAAACAGTCATATAAATATAAATATTTTCAATATGGGACCATATTGATTAAAAATAGTGAAGTAAAACTTAATGGAGCACCAACTTTACAAATAGGACTTTTGAATAATTAATTTCATTATGTTCTCAAGTCATGAAAAAGTATTAGACATTTTAAAATATCATATGATATTATTTATATAATATTTCTAATTTATAAGAAAGTACAACATATACTAAGTGAGTCATTATTTATTTTTTAATTGCCTAACAAAGATAAGTTATCAGCTCTCTGTTATAAAAAATTTCGTCACGTAATTGATATGTAGACAATGTGTACTCCAAGACTATGAGTGATGAAACTAAATAAATTAGTGTACTACTTTCATTCTAAATTATTTGTTGGAATGAAAAACGAGAAGTTAAAATAATGTATATTCTCATGTCAATTTTATTATTATTATTATTATTATTATTATTAAATATCAATTAAAAGATCTCTTTAAGTACTTTTTAATTTATAAAAAAATTTCAAAATTTTGACACAAAAATATATTATTTTTAAGTTTTTGTTTTCTGTTCTAGAATAAAATTTGGGATGAAAGTAGTAATATTTACTTAAGAAATGGTTAATTAAATTTTCGGTCTCCAAAGTGTAAGTCTTGTGTCATTTTCATTTTGAATGTTTAAATTGTATAAATATAATTCTTAACATATAAAAGTGTTTCAATTTAATCCTAATTTTGAAATTAACACAATTTGAATATTTCACAATAATCGTACTTTGGCACTAAAATTGTAACTAATTGTAGAATATATATATATATATATATATATGTGGATGTGTGTGAGAGAGAGATAAAGAGAACATAAAAATTGTATGGTACACTTTTTTAAAATGTGTGTACCATATGCAATTGTTATGTATTTTTGTGGCGTAATTTTTTGGTGAATATTACTTAAGTTTTTTGTAGAGTTAAGTAATTTAAAAATGAAATTACGTATTTTGTGGTAATGATATGCATTTGTGTCATAATGTTACATATTTGTTTATTCAAATATTTTTTAACCAAAAATTGTGTAACATTATTGTAACACTACCACAAAATACATAACTTTATTTTTGAATTATAAATTGTGTTAATTCTAAAAAATATATATATAATATTTTCAAAAAAAAAAAATGTAAGATATATCATAAAAATATATAATAAAAGTGCATATTTACACATGTTTTGAGAGTATACATAGCATTAAACTGTCCATCTGGACCATAACCGAACTATAAAAACCGGTTTGGTTTAATTAGATTGTACCATTTTAGAAATTTTATATAACAATAAATATGATATATATTTTATGCTAGTAAATAAATTATTAATTTGGTTAAATTAGTTAAACTTTATCAATTTCACAATAAATGTTAGTGTTCAAATCTTATAAGAGACTTTTTATATTTTAATTTTTATATATGAAAGCATAAAAAAGCATAAATAAATATGTTACGGTCTGATTCGCTTCGAAATTGTAATCAAAACTTAAAAATTAAGAATCAGATTGATTTGAACGATTCCATCATCACTTTCAGAACCATAATTAGAATTGAAACTAATAAAAATCAAATAAAACTACGATTTTAATGAAATTAGATCTATTTATCAGTTCTATCGAATTTTTAAAATTTTTTTTTTAACATCCTTTGCCCAGAATTGGAAAAGATACTCGTGATGATGATGTTCCAAAATACAAGGGTACAAGCTTGTTGCGTTTCGTATAATTATGAGTGAGAGAGAGAGAGAGAGAGAGAGAGAGAGACTCATTGGGGTCCATCCCCTCGTGGTCATTTCTGGTACCCAGCTGTTGATGTAGGCCACCTTCTGCTCGCTCGCTCTCTCTCTCTCTCTCTCGCTCTACACACACTCACAAACCAAATCATTATATTCATCGTATTGTTCATCATAGCCCAATACCCATTTCGTTTTTGGCTCTCATCTCATCTATTTCTCCTGCATAATGGAAGGCAATTCTCTTGGTGGCCATGGATGATGATATTCATCAGAAAGATAGAGAGAGAGTGAAGAAGATAGGAAGTTTCTGCTTTGAGGGGAATGTTGTCTGGCTCGAGATCACCGACTTGATGATCATCCAAATTCAGTTTCATTTCATATGCATATGATCATCTAGCTAATGTCCTCGGACCAGGCTTCATTCCCCTCAATCAAAGCTTCCATTTAGGCCCCCGATCTATGCTGATTTGATCAATAGCTTAATCTACAGGTCGGTTGTGAATTATCTTTAATTTTGTCAATCTTTTGCTATAATTTTTGTTGTTTCTGTTCATGGGTTTTTGTTAAATTTCATGTAAATCAAGGTTGTTAATTAGTTACTAGCAGAAGCAGATTGGGGTAATGATGAAGATTTTTGACTCTTTTTTTTTCTTCTCATTGTTCTTCTGACAGAGTAGACAAATGGTTTCCATCATTACCCCCCCTTTTTATTTGTTTATTTATTTCATCTTATGATTTTCAACTCTGGTTATCATTGGCTTTTGTTTTGTTGTCAGTTTCTCTAAACCCTTTTCTGATTCATCATTGAACTAATAATTTTGACCTCAACATCAAGTTTCTGATCTGTCTGTTCCTGTTTCTTAGTTTTAGAACTCAATCTTTCATGTTCTTTTATCCCTCCCTCCTCACTTTCTTGCTAGGGTTTCTCTCTTGAAAAAAAAAAAAAAAACCCAGAAAAGTAAGTGACAAACTAAATTTCAAATAAAAGTAATTAAACCCTTTTAATTCTTCATTTAGATTCACATTTTTTAGTTCATATTTCTAGTTGTTAATGGGGTGGGTGGTTTGGCAGATCTGTAATAACTATATAGCTTTACTAATGTTTCTATGCATTTAAATAAGTATCTGTAATATCTATATAGCTTTACTAATGTTTCTATGCATTTAAATAAGTATATAATATATATATATATATAAGGTATATTAAACTGTAAGTATGGTGGTGGTACAAAGTGGAGGACAAGAGGAGGTGAGCTATGGAATTTTGTAGGTAAGAGTGGAGTGGATAAATATTCTGTGGCATTGATTCTATTTTACTGTGAAGCTGTTTCTTTATTGAAAGAGGTATCTTTCTATATAATCTTTTAGACATCTTTTCATTCATTTCCTAATAGATGCAAATGCAATCTATCTCTTGTAGATATTATAGTAAGGTATATTTTGTTGTTTTTTCTTTTTTTTTTTTCTCTAGAGAATATATCTGTTTTAACTTGAGGGTCAAGCCTCTCTGTTTGTTTTATTTTAATTATATGCACCAGAATTTATTGTAGTTGAAAGAAATTTCATACACTAGTGTATAATCAGCAGTCTGTTGAATAATACAACCAACTAGATTACCTTTAATTTAATTAGAAATGGCCACCTCAATTAAATTCTCAGACTTCCTTGCCCATTAATAAGAATTTAGTCGTTGAAGTTTGATTTGAAAATTTTAATGAGTTTTAAAATATATTTAAATTTGATTTGTCAAAAATTTAGATTGATCCCGAATAAATTTCAATTGAGCTGAGTTTGAGTAATTTCATTTTTCATATATCCCTATACCTAAAGAGCATATAAGTTTATCAAGGTAAACTCAGAAAATTAATCAACTTCAAAGTATGTCTAAACTTTTAACGAGTTGATTACACACACCAAAAAAAAAAAAAAAAACAAAAACAAAAAAAACTAGGTTTGTTTGACACTATAAAAAACTTCGTTTATCTTTTATTGTCAACCCATGTAGTATTAACAAAACAACAATATAGAAGGTGCGGGTTTGTGTTTGACCTTGTATTATATTGATTAATTTCATTCTGAGTGATGGTGCATTTTAATTGTTTTCAATATTTCTTGTAATGGTATCTTCATCACTCAGAGTTTGCATCAATTTCATGTAAAATGTAGCATATTTTAGGGAGGGTAAGAAGGACAGTTGGTGTTTCTCTCTACATACATACCATTGTCAACTTTCATTGCAAGAGCAGTAAGTCTTCATTGAAACAGTGTTTATTGTATTGTGTTGTGTATCGTCCCATTCGTTCACTTTACTTTTTTGCACGATTGCGTCAGAATTTCTGAGCTCGGTAAACAGCACAGAAATATACTATTATTATTATCATTATTATACAATTTATATTTACACAGACACAGAAGCTGATTTGAAAGATCAAAAATCACCTTGTCAGTTTAGAAGATGAAAAGACCTCGTTGGGAAGATTAAACCAATTACACAGCCATAAATTTTGGTACGAATTTAAAAAGAGATAGAAAAAACAACAGTGTTAACTCAAAATTTTTGACTTAATGACTCAAATCACTTAAAACGACGTCGTTTTGAGTGTAAATGAGTGTAAAACGACGTCGTTTTGACAGATTTGAGCCATTTCAACCACAAAATTTTGAGTTACCAAACATTTTCCTAAAAAAAATAAATATGAAATATAAGTAAGATGTAATTATATTTTATTCATATTTAATCTAATTTTTTTTTTTTAAATCTCTATCGAAATTTGTGATTCAAACACCAGTATTAGAGATTACCTAACACTAAAATCAAGATTATGTTCATAGTTATTCTGGTTTTATTATAATTAGAAAAATTTACAAACTAGAAGACATAGAGATGAGTAATTTAAATGTACACATGAGACCTATTCTTTATTTTACATTTATGTCTTATTGTCAAAAAATTTTCTATTTTCATAGCATACTTGTACAGAGATAGTCGAGTTCAAATACACTATAACAATTTTTAATTTTTTCAAAATATTTCTTGATAACGATTTTAAATTGGCAGAGTTAGAATCATGGACATGAGGTCACTGCTATGACCCCTTGCGGTGTTTAAAACGGCATAGTTTCACTAATTTATTTCCACATTCTATTTTCGCAGTTTGCATGTTATAGTTGTGTTGAAAATAAAGTGTAATGCTTTTGTTTATTATTTTGGGGTTAAACTAATTTAAAAAAAAGTTAATATAATATAATATAATTCTATGTTTATATTATGCATACATATAAATTAATTAAATTAAATGATCACTTATATTAATTTAAGGTTATTTTAATTCACAAATGTTATGATATGGTTAAAATTTTATTTTATTTTATTTTATGTAATCTCATTTAAATGAATAAAAAATATGTAAAATAAAATTTTAGGCCCAATATGATATTTTTGATTTGTAATTTTTTTTGAGGAAAAATTATATATAAAAAAAATCAAGTTTGACTCTTATAATAAATCATAATTTTTTAATTTTATCAATTTAAACCCTACGTAAGGGTGTAATGAAATGTAAGGGGTGTTCGTGTACCCTTTTTATTTTGATTTGGTAAATTGCCTCCAAAATAATAAATAAATAAATGGGACATTTACAATAATAATAATAAAAACCTCAGGGTTTGCGCTTTTCAACAAAGTAAATCCGAAGTTTTTAATTTTTTCAATTTAAATCTTAATTTTTTAATTTATTTTCAATCTAAATCATTTACTTTTTATGTCAATAAAATCAAAAGAAAAAAACATTTTAGTTATTAAACTCAATATAAGTATACGTAAAATGTCTAAAATATCGTTTTTCATTGAGTTTAATGACTAAAAAAAAGAATTCATTGATTTCACTTAATGGAAATAGGCAAATAATTTAAATTAAAAACAAATAAAAAATTTAGAATTTAAATTGATAAAGTTGAAAGCTTATTATTTATTTTGTTATAAGATTCAAGCTTTGGAATTTTTTTCTCTACAAAAATTACAAATCAAAAATATCATATTGGGCCTAAAATTATTTTACATATTTTTTAATTAATTAAATGAGATTACATAAAATAAAATAAAAATTTAACCGTATGAAAATTCTGAGAATAAGATGCAAAAAGTATATATATATATAGTAAAACTGTACGGTTTTAAGCATAGCAGCAAACAGTCGTGACTCGGTGTCCTAGAATTACACGTTACGAATGCAAAAATATCAAGGAACTTAAAATTTTTCAATCGAGTGATTTATGTATAGTATTTATCTCACTGCCTCATTCCCTCTCTCTCTCTCTCTCTCTCTCTCTCTGCACATTGCAAACGTCAGCAAGCTCGTCAGCTATGCCAGAATATTTACTAGATGGTTTGCTCTGCTGATTAACTTCCTGTAAATGAGAAAACCAAAAGTGGAGTTTCAAACTCCAAAAACTACTATTTTCATGCTTTGCCCATTTCAAAAACTACTCGGGAATCTGGTAAAAGCCCAGCGCTGCATATGTCCTAAAGATCCAGTGTTATTTATATCTCTTATTCTTTATTTTATTTTATCTTATTTTTGTTTTTGGTTTTTTGGTTATTATGTCTTAATCATTTTAGAGGTTGGAGAATCCACTTGATTTGCATTTCGTTTAGGAAAAATTAGTGAAATATTTCTCTCTAACTTTGTATTGTAGGAGAGGTATAAGATATTTTTTTATTAGCTAAGGTTCCTTAATATTTTCACAGAGAAAATTCGACTCAGAGAAATTTTGTCTGACTTAGAGAAATTTCGACTCCGACTCAGAGCAATTTCGAAATTTTTCTGTGAAATCAGAGATTTTTTCTGTGAAAATTGAAATTTCTTTGAGTCGGACAAAATTTCTCTAAGTTGAATTTTCTCTACAGAAATGTTAAGGAACTTTAACTACTATAAAAATATTATGTCTTTTATCTTATAAACTCTTAATATCAGGGATTTTAAAAAAAATTTCCCATTCTTTTAAGGATAAATTATAATGATTTCCCTTGCGATTTTTTAAAAAATAAAGTAATTTCTATAATTTTGACATAATTACATCAAATTCACTGGATATTTTAATTTATGTAATACTTATCCTCTTTTCATTAATAATTTCTTAGTTTATATAAATGGGAAATAATATTTTTATCTCTTTACAAGAAAATGTTTGCTTTCTGTTGTTTATTTTTATGTTTTCGCACAATCTTTATTAGTTTCGGTATGGAGGTGTGTAGTTATGTCAAAAATATAAAATTTACTGTATTTTTTCTAAGTCTTAAAGAAGGCCAGTGTAATTTATCTTCTTCTTCTTCTCCTTCCTTTATTTTATTTTATTTTTTTATTTTTTTATTTTATTTTTTTTAAGGTTTTAATTTCTATGATCATGAACTTGTAGTAAAGAGTTGTTAATTATGATGATTTTTTTTAATTTTTTTTTTGAAATTTGGTTCCTATTTGACATGAAATAAAAAAAAAATACAGGTATATATATAATCAATTGTGGGAGTCAAAAATAGGTATACCTAAAACGGCAGACAGAGTACATTCAAACGCATTCAAGATAGGCCGAATGAGGCCAAAGCCCACTGGACTGAAAGTCATTGTTGAATAGACATGAAAGACAAAATGAGGATAATGCCGAGTTAAGGGTACTTGTGTCATACTTCAAAACCAAGTATATCAAGTAAGTCAGCATGGTCTCACTAGGTGGGACTAGACTGCCCTTTCTAAAAAGCATAGTAGGGAGATGTGGCTAAGCTGCATGGAGAAAATATTAAGGAGAATGACTCTATAAAAGGAAGATGGAGACTGAAGGAGCATGTATGTGCAAAAAAAACTTGTACATTAAGAAACCTAAAACATTATTCTTTTTATAGAAGTTAACTTGCTTGTCGGAGTGCTAATTCCAGCACCACCGACCAGAGTTTTATTTCTGTTTCAGGTGACAGTTTGTGTAATAACCCGAATAATATCTTTTATGAAAATTATACGACAGTCTACTTTTGAATACATTAAGCTAAATTAATATAAAATACTAAATTAATACGTGGAAAAGAATATTTAATTTTATAATTGTATGTGTTAAAATGTAATTTAATTTATAATTATGGATCATTAATAATAATAAAATAAATAAACAAATATATGAATGATATATCTAATTACTTGACTATACGTACTAAAGATGTAATTTAATTTGGCATTAGGTTGTCAAAAGTGTGATTAATATATTGCTTGAGGCCAAAATAACACAACTACAAAATTATGATAAAAGTGGGGCCACAAAGAAAATATGAGAAAGGTGGACAATTCGTTGGTAAACTAAGGGAAAAGCTACCAGTTAAGCCTAGTATGTAGGGGCAGTGAATCATTCATAATGATGATAATTTAGGGGTGAGTCACTGTGTGAAGCTCAAGTATATAAGGGAATTGAAATAGCAAACTAAGGCAAAAAAAGGTAAATCGACGGAAATAATAGTAAAGTAGAGGAGCCTCGGAGAGATCGGAGAAAATAGGAATCGACATTAAGATGAGTTTTATTATATTTTGAGCTATCTTAACTTGTTTTATGTAAATTATATTAGTTTTTTAAAGTATATTATTTGTTAAATGAACCCTATTTGCTTAAAAATGAAACACATGGATATAACCCTTTATTAAATATGTTTTTGAAGTACCACCATGGAGGTCCTATGCCTTGGCAGACTTAAATAACCATTGTCACTCTGATTAGTCACTTTGTAACCCTCTATCTATCATGGATTCATTGATACTCTGATTTCTGGTGTGGAGCAAAATGCTGTGCAGAGCTAAGTGCTACACTATTGTAGGAGCCACCTCTAGAGTTCGTGCGAGCCACCTCTTAAGTCCATACATTTATTCTGTTCTGTACCGTGGTTATGATTATTTTGTTTATATGATTTCTGTATTATATGTCAAATGATTTCCGTATTATATATTATGTGTTTTAATATCAAACTCTGTTTAGCCCAATAACTATCCATGGTGATTTTTATACCCTCATGCTCTCAGTATAATATTTTTCACTCTGCTAGGTGCTTCTAGTTGTTAACCACTTTTAGGTGATGGGTCAGGATCATCACGTGGGTAGACACAAGCACTTTATAGACATAGTTAAACTCTAACAATTTGATTAAATAAAAGCTCCAATGTATATATTTTTGTTATGAATAAATAAAGTTTTGGGTACCCTTTTATTTTACTTCGTTGCACTATTAATTTGTTATGACTTCAGTTATTATCTTGTCACGACGCTGAACCTTTGAATACCTGGTTTGGGTCGTGACAGTTAGGAGAATCTTTCAAGGGCTTGTTTGGATTGAAGGAGTATTCAAAAACCACCTCTCCACAATTGGCGCCATTCGTGGGAATACTCAAACTCATCCATGGCAAACCCAAATCAAGATCCTCCAGTCACCGGAGTTGATAATGCTACAACAGGAGCAACTTTCGGTCCAGAAGAAACCCCTACAAGAAGGTCTCTGCATTTTGACCCGCTAACGTCATTTCAACCTTCAACATCCACTAAGGATGTTATGCAAACATTGATGAGTCAAATGCAACGTAGTGAACAACATCTCGAGGACATGGCAATAAAGAACAAACGCCTATGTTAGGAGTTGGCAAAGTCCCAACAACTGCCACCTTGTCGAGAGCGTGGTTCGTCACCAAGAGTGCGGAAGAGGCGACAACATTAGCCATGGGGGCATAGTAGGAGTATGTCAGATTCCTCCTGGGAAGAACCCACAAAGCGAAGCCAAGTAGACGTGTCTAGCTCGTCTGATGATGGAAGTCCTTTGCAAGTGCGATGCAAATGTAAAAAGAGAGACAATGATACAGATTTGGAAGACATGCATGATCCTTTCATACGACATATTGTCGAGGCCATCTTGCTTAAGAAGTTTAAAGCACTGTCGTTCACTCTATATGATGGAAATTCGGACCCCACGGATTACGTTCGTCATTACAAGCACGCAATGACACTACATGCAGATGACAAGGCACTCAGATAGTATTACAAGCTTGAGCAGGCTTTGATTGAAAGTTTCCATCAACTCTAAAAATCCTTGAGGGCTAGATTCATCATCAATGAGATTTAGCTGAAACAAGCAAACTCTTTGTGAGCAATGACAATCAAGCCAAATGAGACTTTGTGCGAGTACTCGGCGTGCTAGTAGGTGTGCTTTAATTTGGTGGATGAAGATTGCAATGATTCCATGGCAATCACTGCCTTCAAGATGAGATTGCACCTCAATAGCCCGCTTAGGAGTTCATTGACTCGAAGGACCCCCAAGATAGTCTGGGCCCTGATGAAGAAAATCAAAGAGTATTGCAAAGTGGAAGATGATGCAATCCGAGTTAAAAGTTGGACTCCAAGTTGCAGAATTGACAACACCGATCTGTAGACACCCCATTTTTGACCGACCTTAAGACTCAGACGTCACCGATTGAGCGCTTGGTGATGTTGCATATCCTGCTCATCTAGAGGTTCTAGAGTCTCGGCCGTGAGCCTTGCCTCCGGACTTTCGGGGTTTTTTATACTTTGCCTCGGTTTGCGAACCAGGCTCGGTTTTCTCTGTTTCTTTTCCCTGAGGGGAGGGAGAGGTCTTGTAGATCATCTCTCAGTGGCCGTAGGCTACGTTTCGTGGTCGTAGGCCACTTTTCCCATTTCGGAGCCCGGTTCCCGTTTTCGGAGCCGTCAGCCGAGTGCCTCGGTTCGGGACCGCCTAACCACCCCGTTCGCTCCGGTTTTTGGCATGCATCTTATTTACTCCCTTTCGAGGACACTGTGGTCCGAGAGACCAACTTCGTGGTCGAACACCACTCCCGGTGCCTAACAGTCGGTTTTCGGGCCCCGGCTGCGCGTTTCGGCCCCCGAACCTTATTTTACATCGGTTTGTGTTCAATTTTGGCAGGGACCTCTGTTTCATCACCAGGAAGGTCGTAGAAGGGTGGGAGGCCAGCAATTATTCCAGCAACCAGTTATATTTCATCACCGCCCTCCGATGCCCGTTTTTCTCACTTCAAAGCTAATGTTGACCACCCTTGGGCCATTTTCTTCAACCCTAAACCCCATATTTGTGATGTACACATCTGGGAGGCCACCAATATTTGGTGGCCGGCCAGTAATTCCCTTTGAACCTTTTGAACCCCTTTGAAAAATGGGTTATTCTCTCTCCTGTTTTACTGTTGCATTTTTTGACCAGGGTTGTGGTGAGAACACTGGGAGGCCACCAATCTGTGGTGGCCGGCCACTAATCACACTTGACTTGTTTGACCCCTGGCCGGCCGGCCATGGGGAGAGCCGGCCGGCCACCTGCAGTCCCAATATCTGGCCGGCCAGCATCCTTACACCTGGCACATCACAGAAATACACTTTGTTTCCCCCCAGATTCTGTATCGGGGGGGCAACTTTTGAGGGAAACTTGGAGTGATTTCCCTCCCTTTTTTTTCCCCCTCTTTCTCCCTCTTTGGCCTATATAACCAGCACCCCAGGTCTGGTTTTGGGGTTGGAAAAATTTGTCTTGAGCTTGCATTACACCCCTTCCTCTTCCTCTCTTCCAAACACTCAAATTTCTCAAGTCTCACACCCCTTTTTTCACACCATCACCTAGCACCACACCACCATCTCCATTCCAGCAGCTCAGAGGGTCTTCTCAGAGGCTAGGAGGCAGCTTTTCTCGGTCCAAGAGGCAGCAAGGGATTAGTCTACAAGGGTGAGCACCATTTCCCCTATTTTTTGAGCTTATTTTGTACCATTTCTTAGCCCTTCTTGCTTGTACATTTGAGCTCCGGCCATAACTGAGAGTAGTGTTTTTTTGAGCTCTATTTCATGTTTTATGAAGGGCCTCTCACTGTTTGAGGCCCCCATTTTGCACTTGCTTCATTATCCCTCTTGTATGCCTATTTCTTGTGTAGCATTTTAGGCTTATGTTTAATCTGTTTTGAAGCATGTTGTAAACTGTAAATAGGCTTATTTTGAGCCCTTATTCAACATTGTAGAAGGGCTCATCACTGTTTGAGTCCTCCATGTGCTACTTGCTTTGATATCCATATTTTAGCCCCATTTTTGCATGATTTATTAGCCTATTGAGCTTCTGTTTTTGGACCTTGGTCCGAACTGAAAATGGCCTTGTTTTGACCCCCTCTCCATGTTTCATTAAGGGTCTATTGCTGTTTGGAGCATCATTTGTATACTTTGTGTTGTAGCCTCTCTTTTAGGCCATATCTTGCATTGCATTTTGAGCATAGTTGTACGCTGTTTTGGGCCGGCCATTAACTGTAAAAAGTCATATTTTGGGCCCTCTTCAACATTGTTGAAGGGCCCTTACCTGTTTGGGACCAGCATGTATCAGTTGCTTCTTTATCTCCATTTTGGCCCTTATTTTGCATAGCATTTTGAGCATACTTGTATCTGTTTTTGGGGTTTTTCATAAACTGTAAAACATCATATTTTTGGCCCCTCTTCAATATTGTAGAAGGCCCTTCTCTGTTCGGGGCCAGCATCTGTGAGTTGCTTCAATATCTTGCTTTCGGGGCCATTTTCGTATGCTAGCTTAGCCCCATTTGTGCTCACTGTTTGGCCTTGCTTTAAACTGTAAACATGCTTTTTTTGGGGCTGCCTTGCTTCTGTCTTTACACTTCATGTTCAAATTATGCATGCAGTGCATAGCTATAGGCCATTTCATGCGCCAAATTTCATGTTTCGGGACTCGTTCCATGCATTGGGTACCATTTCACCATGTTTCGGGGCTGTTTTGCATCATTTATTGCCTCTGAAAATTTCATGCTAGTATGCCATATTCCATGCTTCGCCATGTCATGTTAGAGTGGCATTTCATGCCTTAGGGTCGGGCCTCGGTTTGCGTGCATGCGTGCACGCATTTCGAGTGTCTCATTTTCATCTAATGGCCTCTTACGTGAGTGTGGCTGAGGTCCACTTGTGTTGGTGTAAGTCCATTATGCATTGTGTATGCCATTTCATTTCATAGCATTGTGTATGCTAGGTGTATGTTAGTGCATTGTGTATGCCATGATTACCTCGTGCATCGTGTATGCCATTTCATAACATTGTGTATGTTAGGGTTGTATCTTAGTTTGCATTCATGCATGTCATACATATTGCATTGTGTTCGGGGTAGGAGTTAGCCGGGCACGGGAAACGAGGTGCGTTTCGTACTCCGAGTGACGGAACGTGTCTCAATTCCTAGTCGCCGACACTCCGGATCATCCATGATGGAGTTAGGTCTTGTTGTGTTCATATGTGCATTCATTTCATATTGAGTTGTGCAATTCGACTCCTCGGCCATCATGCATCGAGATGCGTAATTGGTGGCACGAGGATCGAGGTATGCATACATATGTGAAAATACATTGCCATGCCCCTTTCTTACTCTCTGTTGCAGCAAATCAAGAATCAGCAGCCTTCCGGAGCTTGGCACGCATTCCAAAAACAATTGCAAACAGAGGCTAATTGGGGCATCGCAGTGGATTTCTGCACAAGGCAACCCGGACATGCATCATTCATCATCTGGAGAAGAGTCAAGGCAGTCCCTGGCTTGCATGCCAATTTATTCTTTTCTTAGTTAATTTGTTAATTAATTAGGAATTTGTACATATTTGGACTGTATTATTTGGACTGTACTATTTATTCGGACCCTCTGCGCGAGGGCGATATTGTAATAAGTGTGCGTGAGTGTGATGTATGTCTTCCAACCCCACGTCTTTCTTCCTTTTTATTTACCTGCTTATGATGGTTAGAATTAGGGCATGTTTCAATTAGCATACAGTATGATAGCATGTTTGCATTCATTCATCTGTCTTGCATGCACCGGGCTTGGCGCATCATACTAACTGCATTTGTATTTCAATTCCGAATTGAATACTTGATAGCTGTTGCATCTCATATGCCATGTTCAGAATAGCCGAGCCTGCTATAGTTGCATTTTTGCATGTGTTGCATTAGGCATCTTTGTATAGTTAGGATCATGCATGGATTTCTAATTAGCTTCTGTTTTGGCTTGGAGTACTCGGTGAGTTTTTATGTTTTAGCATCCTTGCATGCGTGTGAGTGACTGCCATGAATAGCATGCTTACCATGAGGCTAACTGCTTATGTGATATAACTGCCTGAATGCCTGTGGGTGAAGGTTGGGTTGTTTAGATTGGAACAAATCATTGACTGTGAGTTTTAAAGCCCACTAGATAGTGGCAAAACCATCTTTTCTGAGCCCACCTGAGGGTGGCAAAATCTGCATTTTAAGCCTACCTGCGGGTAGCAAACCATCTTTCAAAAAAAACAAACATGAAATGTTTTGTTCCAATTCAGGCGACCCGGTCTATACTTGTATGCTGTGCACATCACATAGTAAATCTAGGCCAATAACCGGAATAAGAATGCACAATGTTTTCAAAATCAGATATCATGGTTAGTAGAGGCCGGTCTTTGACCGGGTGAGCGGGGGTGCTCACGAAGTGACCTTCCCCAATCGTACCCAAGTTCCCGAGCCGAGGCAACTTTGGTGATGACGGACACGTGGCCTTAGGCAAACGAGTCAGGGTTTCCTAAATTTCCCAAAAATAAAATATTTAGGTGGTGACTCTGTATCTGGCAAAGCAGTCCATGTTTGGCACTTCTTTCAAAAAATCTGTTTTCTCAAAACGATTTGCCGGATTTGGACTCTTTGGTTCAAGATTAAGAACCGTGACAACAAAATCGAGTCCGAGCTGTAGCGAGGTCCCCCGCGGGCTTGTTACACTATCCTGTTACAGACGCTAACTACTTCACCACCAAATGAAACCCCTAGGAGCTCAGAGCCAAGGGGCCGATCAAAAAGGGAGAACCATCGAGATTCGCGCAGACAGTGGGAACAATATCAAGTGGAAAATAGGCACTCTAGGCGATCAGATAAGAAAAACATAGAACTATTTGAGCCGATCAGTAAGATTTTGCCAAAAATCCAACATCTGACTTCCTTCAAATGGCCAACTAAGATGTCCGGGGCCCCGGATATGAGACTGAGAGACCTAAGATGCGAGTACCACAAAGACCATGGGCACGTGATCGACAAATGTTATGCCCTGAAGGATCATTTGCAAGACCTAGTCCAAGGCGGCTGACTAATTGAATACCTTCTAGAAAGGGCTGACCCACCAGGTGTACTTGACGTATGTCCCGATTCACCTCCACTCGGCGTAATTCACATGATATACAGCTTACCCCCACCAATTAGGATGAATACAATCTAGTTGTAACAATCCTCCTAACCCAACTCAGAGTTCAGTATATCAACCAAACGACCGTAATTATCGAACGAAATTAGCTTCTTTGACGCCGATCTCGAAGGGGTCACCGTGCCTCATGATGATGCTTTTGTGATCAAGTTATGAATAAATAAGTTCACCATCGGGTGTATTCTGATCGACTAAGGGAGCACATCTTAGATAATGTATTACAAAAACTTTCTCAAGCTTGGCTTTAAGGATGCAGATCTCATGCCAGTTGACTACCCTCTTTTCAGCTTTAACGCTAATCCAAAATACCCCTTGGGTAAGATCGTATTACCAATGCGTGCAGGCACCAAGACGCTAGAGGTTGAATTTCTAGTTGCCAAGCTTTTATCACCTTATAATAAAATCATGGACTAAACATGGCTCTAGGCAATGTAGGCCATACCAAGTACTTTCTCTTAGCTCCTCCGTTATCCAACTTAATACGGGATCAAGCAAATATGCGGTTCTCAAAAGTCGGCGAGGGATTGTTATCTCACAACCGTGGTGAAGAAACCAAAGGAACTGGAGGTGAATTCAATTGAAATTTCAGATTAGGAGAGTCTTGAGGATGTTGGATAGACCCCGGCTGAGAAAGTAACAAAAGATCTGGACCGAGTGATAATTAATGATGATCCTGAGAAATTATTTTTGGTCAGTACAAGTCTTAGTGCTGTCGAGCAACGAAAGTTGGTTTCTTCCTCCTTGGCAGCATCGATGTTTTTGCATGGTCACCTTACGACATGGCAGAGGTAGACCCCGCATAACTATGCATAGCTTGAATGTCGACCCTAAAGCTAAGCCAGTCGTTCAGAGAAGCTGGGGTTCAAAGAAGCCGGTATTTAGCTGCCAAACATGTCGCGACTGTAGTTAACGAAGTTGACAAACTATTGGAAGCTGGGGCAATTCGGGAAGCTACCTATCCCACGTAGTTGTCTAATACTGTCGTGGTAAAGAAGAAGACAAGGTCATGGTGTGTCTGCGTAGATTTCATAGATTTGAACAAAGTCAGCCCCAAGGATTATTTTTCTTTACCCAGAATTGATCAACTTGTGGACCCAACCGCCCAACATTAGCGCATGAGCTTCCTAGATGCATATAGAGGGTACCACCAAATTGCTATGGATCCGGCCGACCAAGACAAAACTGTATTTCTCACTCTAAGAGAAACCTATTGTTACAAGGTCATGCTCTTTGGATTGAAAAATACCGGGGTGACATATCAAAGATTGATCACTGCCATGTTCAAAGATCAAATTAGTAGAACCATGGAAGTCTACATCTATGATATAGTAGTGAAGTCCAAACAAAATGGTGCACACTTAGCCGATCTTGCAACAGCCTTCGATATTCTCCGAAAATGCAAAATGAAGCTCAATGCCTCAAAATGTGCATTTGGCATTGGATTAGGCAAATTCCTTGGTTGTATTGTAAATCATCGTGGAATCAAAGCTAATTTGAAACAAATCAAGGCCATCATGGAACTTAGCTCACCAGGGTCAGCCAAGGAAGTTCAGAAGTTAATGGACATGGCTGCAACACTTAACAGATTTATCAGCCAGTCCTCAGATTGATGCTGGCCATTTTTTTAAACACTTTGGTAGGGAAAATTATTTAAATGGACTCTAGAATGCCAAACCGCTGTGGAAGGGTTGAAAACCTATCTCAGTTCCATCCCATTTTTGGTTACCTCCTCACCAGGTGACGTGCTTATTCTATATCTGGAAGTATTCGATCGCAGTAATCGCCGTCTTGCTTAAGGAGGAACTCGGTGAGCAGAAGCCCATCTTCTATGTTAGCAAGACAATGGAGGATGCTGAAACCCGGTATTTACCCTTAGAGAAGTTAATTCTAGCTCTTGTAGTGGCTGCCAAAAAATTGATCCATTATTTTCAAGTCTATACCATTAAGGTATTAACGGATCACCCCCTCAATTCAGTCATTCGCAAAGCAGAATCATCAGGATGAGTTTCTAAATGGGCATTGGAACTCAGACAATATGATCTCTAGTTTTCACTAAGAACGGCTATCAATGGGCAAGTCTTGGCCAACTTTGTCGCCGAGTTTACTACGTCTACTTCACATCCTAAGTTAAACCTTCAGGATCAGTCGGCTCCCCAGTCACAGCCGGAATGGAGAATGTATGTCGGTGATATTTGACAGTTGTATTGTGACAGGTAATCCAACCAGCGCGACAGTGGGGCAGGAGTAGTTATTATGACCCCTGAAAGAGCAGTGGTAGAACAATCGGTTAAACTTAACTTTGACGCCTTAAACAACGAGGCTGAATACGAAGCCCTGCTGGTCGGCCATAGAAACTCGCTTCAAATGGGAGCTAGATGGTTGCAAATCTTTTGTGACTCAAAAATTGTTCATAAACCAGTTACAGGATGAATATGCAGCTAAAAATGATCACATGACGACCTACATGAGGATGGCCAACTCCTTGCTCGTGAAATTTGATAGCCACAAATTGAATCAGATTACTTATGATCAAAATACACATGTTGATGCTCTTGCCTATTTAGCTTCGGTTGTAAACTTAGAAGTTAAGCGAACCATTGAAATGGGTTTCATTCCAGAGTCAAGTATCAGCATCCTCGAATATCCTGTTGTGAATGCCATCCAAAGGAGGCCGAGTTGGATGGATCCCATTGCTACATTTCTTACTTCAGAACAATTGCCAGAGGATAAAAAGGAAGCTCACAAGTTGCGGAATAAGGCTTTGAGATATTGTTTGGATCCTCAAGGAAAATTTTATAAAAAAACCCCTTCTGAGCCTTACTTGGAATGTTTCCATCTGAATAAGATTGAGGATTTTTTGGCTGAGATACATAAAAGCAGTTGTGGTGCTCACTTAAGAAGAAGATCATTGGCTTACCGAGCTGTTACACAAGGGTATTGGTGGCTAACTATATGTACCGACGCTGAGGATTATACTAAGAAATGCGAACAGTGCCAAAATTTTTCTGCAATAACACATCTGCCTACCGAAGAACTGAACTCTGTGACTAGTCCTTGGCTTTTGGCTTAGTGGGGCTTGGACATAGTTGGGCTACTACTGAAAGCTTCAAGCAATAACTGGTTCCTAATTGTTGTTACTGATTATTTCACGAAGTGGGTTGAAGCATAACCATTGGCATATATACGAGATGCAGTTATTAAGTGCTTTGTTTGGAAGAATATCATTACTCAATTTGGTATACCCATGGCGCTTATTTCCGATAACAACACTCAATTTGATTACGGCGTCTACTGGGAGTTGCGCGACATGTATGGCATTCGACTCTATTTTTCCTCACTAGCTTATCCGCAGAGTAACAGACAAGTAGAGACTTCTAACAAAGTAGTCCTGGATGGCATCAAGAAGCGTTTGGAAAAATCCAAAGGCTAGTGTGTTGAGGAATTGCTGAGTGTACTGTGGGCCCATCGCACTACACCAAGATAATCTACTGGGGAGACACCATTTGCCTTGGGTTTTGGCAATGAAGCTATCATTCCCCTAGAGATTGGCTTACCGACCCTTCGATCAAGGGCTTTTGATACAGGCCGAAATGATTTGATGCTGGTCTTGGATATGGATTTACTTGAAGAACATCAAGATTGGACCTTTGTGATTATGACACAATAGCAACAGCAACTTGCTAAGTTATACAATCAACGAGTGCATCTGCTCTGGTACCCTCCTAGAGTGTTGGTGCTTAAAAAAGTACTACCTGCTGCTAAGAATCCTGCGGACGATAAACTTGGCCCAAATTGGGACGGCCCATACCAGATCGATTCCGTCACTGGGGCAGGGGCATATCGACTCTCAGACATGAACGACAAGAAGTTACCCAGTCCTGGAATTTAACCCATCTCTGCAAGTTTTATCATTAGTATTGATGGTTATGTTAATTTCTTCAACTTTCTCAGATTAATGTTTATCGGCTTTTGTGTATGTCATGCTCCGATCTTTTAATCAATTTTATAATTACCAATCCTTTATTAACTTCAAATTTCAAAGTATTAGGAGAGATCATAGAAAATTAATCAAAGGACAACAATTTCATAGATGTTACATTTAACTTTACAACACTAGCGATCATGATAATAATACATTATCGTTCACTGAATAAAAAAGATACAACAAAATGCCCAAAGAGGGCTTACAACCTTCAAGGCTGGGGCCTTGATTACACCCACAAATAGAACTTCCATCCCAAACACATAAGCCCCGTGCCAGTGATCATATAATACATTCAAGTATACTTTCGTGCTCTATTAGTATCTCCACAAATTCTTAGTTGAGTAGAGGCACATCATCATAAACTTGAAATGTTTGTTATGATAGGAATGAGCTAATGCCCAGTAGAGAATGCATTTAACAAGGTATATAAACATTTAACATAATTATGTATAACCCAAAATACATTGCCCCTAGACTTTTATTTAAAACAAATACATGTAAGTATATATATATATAAAAGAATATGAAACCTTTCTAAAGAATCCCACATTTATTAACCAATTCCATATTTTTCTGTCCTCATACAGATGGTCAGTGGGCACCTCACACTTTCACATTTATTGTCTAATTTCACATTTTTCTATCCTCATACGGATGGCCAGTGAGCACCTCAACTCTTCCACATTTGTCATCCTTACACGACTGTACAAGTGGACACCTCAAAACATTCCCACATTTGTCGTCCTCACATGACCGGGCAAGTGGGCGCCTCAATTTTCCCGTATTTGCATCAAACACATCACATAACATATTTATTTAACAAACCCCTAAATTTACTTCATCACAAAGTGTCTCAACACATCCACACAACATCAATTTATTTCCAATTTTCTTTTAAACACCAAAATCCATATCTAGGATTTTGTAAAATTTAGGGCTGTGTTTGGTACAACACTCTAATCATAATTCCACCCCTTCTCTTGAAGCCTTTGTTTGGATGGGGTGTTCAAAAATTAATTCCATCACACATTTCAAAACACACTTCTCTTTCCCGTTTGGCAGAGCTCCTTCTAAGCAAAGCTCTTACCTTTTCGTACATGTTTGGTAAAGCTGAATTTTTGGTCTACCTGGTTGTCTACCCGGACGTCCTCCCGGATGTCTGGCTGGTTGACCAGAACAGTAGCTTTTTTTTTTTTTTGGTTGCAATTGCCAATCGCCACCTGTTATTTAGAAAGAAAATCATATTTGTTTTTGATATTTTTTTAATATAGAAATTATTTTTTTAGACCAAAATGACAAATTATTTTTTTGAATTGAATTTTAAAAAGAGTTTGGTTATTAGTTTTGAATAGAATTTTCAATAGAGTTTCCAGTTGTGTGTTTGATTATGAGTTATAAGTTTTTCAATTAAGTATTGAAAACTCTTTTCAAAACTCATAACCAAACAAATTTTCGCTTTTCATATATCACATCAAAAATTCAAAACTCAATTCAACACTGAATTCAAAACTCTTCCTAAAACTCATAACTAAACAAATTTTCTCTTTTCAAATCATAATTCCAAAACTCGCAAACTCAAAATACAACTCTATTCTTAAATCATAATTCTAAAACTATACCAAACACTGCCTAGGGCTTTTCCTCATATTCTCTATTAAACCAAGAATCATGAAGTCAAAGTTGGTTTTATTCAAGAATACTCAAACATGTCAAAAATTATTGAGGCAAAACCTCATTTTCATAAATACTCATTAAATCAAATCATCCATCTCATACCATACACATATTATGAAATCTACCACATAATCAAATCAAAATATAGATATACAAGATTTAAAGTATTCCTACCTCAAAGGTGATGATGAAAAGATGAAAACCCAACTTGACGATTCAATAAAATCACGAATCAATCAGTAGAAATCTTGATCAAAGCTTGTTCTTCAACTCTCTTGAAGGATCCATGGTAGATTCTTGGTAGAAATGAGAGAAATCAAGTATTTTGGGGGCTAGGGTTTCAGAAATGGGTGTTAAAGAGAGCAAAAGAGAGAGAGAAGATGGAAAAGTGAAAGAAAAATGGGTATAAGTCGACTTTTAAGTCTACTGATTCACGTAGACCGCTCGAGCTGTCTTTTCATAGCTCAAGTGGTGAACTCAACCTCTCAGTATTTCAGTCTGCAAAACAAGATATTGTATGTACCCCTTCACCGCTCGAGCAATAAACCCATCGCTCGAGCGGTCACCCTGTACACAGTTAGTCACACAAACACAGACTCTAGGACACTCTTAGCAGATCAACCTTATTTTCATTTAGTCTCTTACATTTACATTTAATTTACTTAAGTTTACAATGTAAATAAGGAAATATCCCCCATTTGGATTCAAAGAAAAAAAAAAAAAAATAAAAATCCAATTAATCAAAAAGTAGTCCCTCCTGTTTTCGCAACAGACAAAGCATCGTGTTCGGCACGAAACATTACCTTGTCTAATGGTAGTGCAATGGAGGTAGCTATGCTCAGTGCAAACACAGGCTCTTTGATGGTCGAAACACCTGTCGGAATTGGAACACCCTTGATTTTAGGCAGTGTTGGGAACAGTGCCGTCAAGTCAAGACTAGATGCAATTCTAGCTCTTTTCTTAACAGGTTGCCCAGTTAACTACGAAGATTCGGCAGGACGCTTGGAACCAGTTGTGTCGGAACCTTCTACTGATGTCAATGAAGGGGCTTCAACTGACGCTGGCGGTGGTAGTTGTGCCAATATCTTGATTGCGGCTTGTTTGACAGCCTCTTCCGTTTCGATGGCCGCAACATCGACTACTCAGCTGGAGGTATCAGCAGATGCCTCTTTAGCCTTAACCCTTTTAACGTTCCTCTTCTTGGTAAACTGAGCAATAAAAAAGAATTCACCTGCCATTTCTTCTAACCTGGATCCAGCAAATTTTCTAAGTCAATAAAGATATCTTCCTCTTAAGGGCTCTCGATATCTATTTGATCAGGAGAAGCCGCAAGCTCTGAGCTGCTAACCTCAACTTTTTTCCTGGAGTTGACTTCAAAAGTTGTATTAAGCTTCTTATCTAAATCTTGTTCTTTTACCTGACGAGCGTCTCGTTTGGCGGCAACTTTCAACTCAGCTTGATAGTCTTGCTCAGCGATTAGACCCTGTCTAACGTTCTACTCGGTGTCTTGACCTACACCTTGTTCGATATCCTACCCACCGTTTCCATCGCCTTGTTTATTGGCTGATGAATCCCCAACCCCAATATCTCTCAAAATTGATGAAGCTAGGGAATACAAGAGCCGAGAGTGATTCTTCGCCTTTAGGAATCGTTATGTGATCGGCTGTTGTGAAAGATGAATATGAAGGATCGTATCTTAGAAGAATATAGGCGGTGCCCCATATCCTTGGAGATTCAAACAACTGACGAAATCAAGAACGGTTTTTACTTCAGTAAGAGCAGCTGCGTCTATTAAAGTGAGGGACTTCTTAAGATCGTTGCTTGTAAGAAGAAGGAAAAAACATGGTTAGCCTACAGAGGAGGAGCCGATTAACAAATAAAACTGACAAAAGAACTACTCGGCCACCTGGTTCACCCTTTTGCCTAGGCACAGGGTTCAGGCGATCTTCTCTTTCACTAAATTCCCAATTATCTCGAACGGTAACCATTACATCATCTACCCTTTTTCCAAAACTGGCAAGTGCGGTTACTAGGTTGTGGTCAGTGTCCTTGGTTCTTAAGAAGAACCGTGCTTACCGACTAGACAATTTGGCAAAGGCGTAGCAATGCCAAATGGCAGGAATCCCTAAGTTAAGTCAGAGTCGATGGTTTAATTCTACTATACCCTTTATTATTCAGTAGAAATTTACATTGGGCTATGAAGGAATAAGACCCCAATAATGAAAAACATATTTACGTAAGGGGTCGAGAGGGAAGCAAACTCCACCATCGACAATTGTTAATAAAAGGAAGACGATGGTGTTGATGTCAGCCCTTTCCATGTTAACCTTTGCATCCTCGACGAGGGTTAGTTGAATGTCGTCATAACTTTATCCTCAGAGAGGAGGGCTTTCAGGTGATTAGCCATAAGAAGACCGAAATAGAACACAAGAATGAGAAATAGCAGAAGGACAAACTGAAATTCTGAAAACGAAATAAAGAGTGAAGCTTAGAGGACTTATAGGTTGAAATGAAAGATTCACGAATGATAGAAAGAGAAAAGTAGTCACAGATGAGGTCTTGAAGGTGAAAAGTTGCAAGGATGAAGTTTGTTCGAAAATGAAAGGGCCGAGAGTTTTCAAATTACATTAAATGAATGGAGATTACAAAAAGGTAGGAAACTACAATCATTTCACATCACGTCCTATCCGACGTGTTAAAAATAGAATAGCGTGTCCATCACGCACCCGAATTTCTAGGCATGAAGTATAATTAGCTTCAAAATTTGTGTGAAGATGGCCTAGTAGGAGCCAAGCACGTAGCCCACTCGACATATGAGTTAACCCGATGCTCGGGGGGCAATTGTGAGAGACGAAAATAGGTATACCTAAAACGGAAAACAGAGTACATCCAAGCCCATCCGAGATAGATCGAATAAGGCCAAAGCCCACTAGACTGAAAGTCATTGCTGAATAGATATGAAAGACAACATGAGGATAATGCCGAGTTAAGGATACTTGTGTCGTACTTCAAAGCCGAGTATATCACGTAAGTCGGCATGGTCCCATTAGGTGGGACCAGACTGTCCATTTCTAAAAAGTATAGTAGAAAGATGGGCCCTGATAGAGTGATGATGAAGGGCTAAGTTACATGGAGAAAATATTAAGGAAAATGACTCTATAAAAAGAAAAGAGATGTTGAATGAGCAGCTATGTTAAAAAAAAACTTGTACCTTACGAAACTCAAAATACTATTCTTTCTATAGAAACTAACTTGCTCGTCGAAGTATTAATTCTGGCACCACCGACTGGAGTTTTATTTCTCTTCCAAGTGACAGCTGAGAAAATCTTTCAAGGGCTTGTTTGGATTGAAGTGGTATTCCAAAACCACCTCTCCGCATCAATAATGCCTACAAATTTAAAAAATTTACTCAAAAATTTATCTAAAAAATTGAACATGTGATTTAGATTTGAAAAATCTAAGTGATTTGTAATTCGGACTAAGAATAATTGGAACAATTCCCAAACAATTAAAACTAACAATCTAAACCAACTAACTCGTATGAAAGTGATTTAGATTGTTGCTTCAAACACAATAAATCGACACAACCAATTTTTATGTGGAAAAACCACAGTTGGAGCATCTCCAATTGTGATTAAAAAACCTTGGGCGGAACGCCACTAATCAATCCACTATGAAAGATAGAAAGAATACAAATTTACCAAAACAAATTATCCAAACGCAATCAATTTGTCTTCAACAATATGTATATCTTTCACCACTGCCTTCGTCTCAAAATTGATTAGCTTGATGTTGAATCCATAATATCCATGTCGAATCAACGACTATGCACAACTTCGAACTCCTTCGAATACTCCACGCTTGAATCCTTGGATTCTACCGAAGAAGAACACTCTTGAAGTTGAACAATAAAACAACTCTTTGATGTATGCTTGTCAAACCATGAGTTTAATACTCAATCAAACATCAAAGAAAACTAGCCAAATAGCCCCAGAACAAAACCCTAGAACCCTCAAAGAAGATCTGGAAGCCGTGACCTAAAACCGGACATAACCACTGCTTTTATAGCAAACAGATCCGCGATCCCTGCTTGAGCGCATGACTCAGATTTTACTTGGTGTTGCATGCTTTCTAGGGTTCAAACTGTTTCAAATGGATGTGAAAAGTGCCTTTCTGAATGGGTACCTGAAAGAAGAGGCTTATGTTGAGCAACCAAAAGGGTTTGAGGACCCAAAATGTCCACACCATGTCTACAAGTTAGATAATGCGTTATATGGGTTGAAACAAGCCCCTTGAACATGGTATGATAGACTTACTACCTTTCTTCTTGATAATGATTTTCAAAAGGGTAATGTGGACAAGACCTTATTTGTGAAACATACTAAATCTCATATACTTGTTACTTAAATTTATGTTGACGATATTGTGTTTGGATCCACTTCTAATTATCTTGTGAAATATTTCTTGAATTACACGACACATGAGTTTGAGATGAGAATGATGGGGGAGTTATCTTATTTCTTGGGTCTTCAAATTAAACAATTTCCTTCGAGAATGTTTGTCTCTCAAAACGAGTATGCCAAAAACCTTTTGTCTAAAGTTAGCCAAACATGCACGCACTCCCATGAGCACAAGTCTTCACCTTTCCCAAGATTCCTCTGGTACTGATGTTGATCCTACCCTTTATAGGAGTATGATAGGGAGTCTCTTGTACCTCACAGCTAGTCGACCTAACATTGCATTTAGTGTAGGTATTTGTACCCGTTATCAAGCCTATCTTAAAGAATCTCATCTTCTTGAGGTCAAACGCATCATTAAGTATGTTAACGGGACATTGGGGTATGGGATTTGGTTCTCGACCGACATTACAACTGAAATCATTGGTTTTTCTGATGCTGACTGGGTAGGGTGTGCTAATGATCGTAAGAGCACATCTATAGGGTGTTTTACCTTGGGAATAATTTGGTTGCCTGGCAGAGCAAAAAGCAAAATGCCATCTCTCTTTCGACCGCTGAGGCTTAGTACATTGTTGCAGGTAGTTGTTGTGCACAAATGTTTTGGATGAAGCAAATGTTTCATGATTATGGTATAGACCAGGACACTCTCACTCTTTTCTGTGATAATACAAGTGCCATAAACATCTCTAAAAATCCATTCCAACACTCTCACACCAAACATATTGACATTCGTCATCATTTCATTTGAGAGTTGGTTGAAGTGGGCTTTGTTGTTCTTGAACATGTATCCTGAGCATAAAAAAGCTGGTATTTTTACAAAACCCCTTGATCATCTTAGGTTTGAATTCCTTAGAAAGACCTTGGGTGTAGTGCTCAGTAACTAGAGTGTGTCCTGTTGCATGAGTGGGTGTTATTGTATGGTTGTTTGTATGCTTGGATATTATAATCTCATTGCCATTGATGCTTGTTATCTTTGCACTTAGACTTAATGAACACCTCTCATGTTGGTTGCAAGATTTCATTTATCTTTGTTCATAGCTCATTTTGAATACTCATGCTCATTGACTTCATGATCTCATTTTGTACACATCCTAGAGATAAACTGTCGCAGGGGTTTCTGCACAAGTGATCAAAGTTATTTATGGACCTCTAGCAGTGTCTCTTATACATTTTTAGAGGAATTGACCTATACTGGCATATCATGGGTGATGTTGAGTCTCTTAACCATCTACCATCTTTTTTCATTTTCACGGTTCCTCCCTTAGTTGTTTGGAAGTTCGAGCATTAGGAAAAGGCTACCTCAGAGGCACCAACCAGGCCATCCTTATGGTTTCCATGCTTTTCTGGTTTGGTCTCCATACTCTTGAGCGTGATAACCACCAGTGAGTGCCCATAAGAAAGAAAAGTAAAAAAAAAAGAAAAAAAAAAAAAGAGGACTCATTGATTGAGGGGGAGCCTCCGCTTTTACTCAATTAATACCCCTTGATTTCTAGTGGTTTGACTTTTCTTAGTGATTTTTAGTAACTCTTGCCGGAGGTCCAACCATTCGATCATTACGAGGATTAACTCTAGCTTGTGGCCTCTCAAGGATTGCACACACACATATTCATTATGTGAGCTCTCATGTTTGTCTTTGAGTTGTGCATTCCCAGGTAACTTATGCTCATTGATCGATGTTTACATGATTTTCTCATGATACTGTGCTTCATATTGTCAAAATTGTGAGTTTGCAGGCTTCATGGTATATGGATTATCCCCTCTTAGTGTCATTGTTTGCTATTGTTCTAATCCCCTCTTATTTCAGGTCCCACTTGACAATGTGAGTTGTTTTCTACTACTCAGAAGGGTGCATTTTGCCTTTGTTGTTTTTTCTTATTCGCTCGAGTGTCAACTCTAGAGCTCAAGCGGAGATTTCTCTCAACCAGTACATTTGCAGAGTGCACGAGATTCTGAGAGCTTGTTTTTTGCGCTCGAGCGCAACATTCTCGGCTCGAGCGATGAGATGCGCCTAAGTGAGTCCGCTCGAGCGTCGAGTATCACGCTCGAGCAGTAAGCCCTAGTATATATTTCTCAACCAGTCTTTTCAGGCTCATTTTTCCCTTATTTTCCCGACTGTCTCTCTCTTTCTCTCTCTCTTCCTAGGGCTTCATCTGTGACTTATTTGGAATGTGATTTGGTGATTTCTTCTTCCTTATTCTCCTCTAGTTTGTCTCTGGTAAGTCTCTCATGCCATTTTTGTTTTTTTTTTTATTCTTTGCTCTATTTCTCTCTTTCTCTTTCTCTCTCTCTCTCTCTCTATATATATATATATATGTTTTTTGGGTGTGGTTGTCTTGGCTAGGTCTTAGTTTTTTTTTGGTTTCCACTTATTCACACATTTTCGCAGAGGGTTTGAGCATGTTGCGTGACTGGTTGCTGGTTTGACTTGGCTTTTGTTTGGTCATGCTTTGATGTCTTTTTCTATCTTCACATTGGTGTTTGTTTGTATGGCTCTTGTTCCGACTGTGCTTTTTATTTTGGTTTGGGGTATGCTATTTGTGGGGATTTTGGTTCCTAAGGGGTTTGATT
The DNA here is from genome assembly GCA_030407325.1 of Camellia japonica. Lineage (NCBI taxonomy): Eukaryota > Viridiplantae > Streptophyta > Magnoliopsida > Ericales > Theaceae > Camellia > Camellia japonica. Next base: position 112,642,448 of record JAPPVO010000002.1, on the reverse strand, counting down.
CTACTATATGGTTTCTTTTATTAATGGCTTATACTCTATTGGGGTTTTCATTTTGCGATTTATTGGTTTGTTTACTAATGTTTATGCTAATGGTCATGTTTCTTAGAATTCTGTCTATTGGCCTTGTTACTAATATTTTTTTTTTCTTACTACGTTTGGTCTTTGCCTTGGTTTTGGGGGGTGTTTTTGTCTGGTTGGTGTTGGTTTTGTTCTTGGGTTTTCCATATCTACCTCTAAACATCGTAAGTCCACTGTTAACCGTCCTTAGTGTAACTCTGATTGGTTCCCTTCTGTGGAAAAATCCAAGAATTTTTGCGAAGCCTACCTATCCCGCACTGTCCATTTAGAGCGTCATGTGCAGCCTGACACCTTTGAGTCTATCCCGATTAGATCTGTGTTTCAACCATTAAGAGGTGACCTAGCCTCTCTTTCTCTGGGCGTCAAAACTTAGATTGGGTCAGGGAGTTTTACTGTAACATAGAAAGGGTTGATGATGTAGGTCCTTCCTTCAAAACATGGGTTAGGTCTAAGGAAATTGTAGTTGACCAGGACCTCATTCATTCTCTTCTCGGCATTGGCCCTATTTTCAATGCTCATTTCCCCTTCTTTGTCCGCCTCACTTGTGACTTCAATGAGGTGGCCACTGAGTTATGGGGTACACCCCAAACCTAGATCCAGGGTGCCCTCATCAAACAGCATGAACTCCTTCCCAAATTTAGGTTGCTTAACCTTATCATTTGCACCAATCTTATTGTCACCACCCATAGCTCATAAATCAACCAAGACCAAGGTTATACTCTGTACTGCATTGATCACTAGTTGCCCATCAATCTTGCCACTCTTGTCCTCCGCAAAATGATTGTAGTTATTGGGAACAAGCAATTAGGGTTGCCCTATGGTTGTCTGATCAACCGTCTCCTGTCCAAACTTGAGGTCTCGGTCATCAAGGAAGATGTGTATGGCACTCTAATTAAACCCTTTACTAAGAAAATTGTATCTCAAAGTCGGGCTCATGTTAAGGGGGAGTTGTCTCGGGCGGGTCCTTCTTCTAGAAATGATGATGATCTTCTAGCAGAGGAGGCTGAGATTGATGCAACGGCGACCGGTGCAAAGGAGTCGAATGTCCATCTCCAGACCATTCGTGGCCTGCTTCGTAGGTTTGAGCAATCCATGACTCAGCATTTGGATCACATGGATGATCGTCTTGATGCCTTTGATGGTCGGCTTGGTCATCTTGAGCAGTCAGCCGCACAGACTACACTTCAGCTTCATCAGATTCTTTCTTTGCTTCAACTGCCGCATCCCTCTCCACCACCACCAACTTCTTGATTTTGTTACTCATTGGACAGTATTTTTGTTTTCTCTCTTAGACAGTTTTTTTTTTTTTTCTTATTCTTCTTCTATTTTTCATGTTTTTGTTCATGTTGGTTGGGTTATCTTGTACTTGCTTTCTGTTGTCTCCTAACTAAAAAGGGGGAGTATTGGTATTTTTTTGTATTTTTGGATGTTGGTTTGGTTAATGGTTTGGATCATACTGGACAGACACATAGATTTGGATATTTGGTATGAATATTGGGTTATATTGATATTTGGTATGAATATTGTATATTGGAATAGATAGATTTGGATATACATATTATTTGGCTCGTGTTTGCTTAGTCTCTTTTTCTATCTGTTTATCTTATGTTGTTCCACAATTTTGGTTTCTGTGGTATTTTTCAACAGGTGGGTTGTTCTCAAAGTGTTTCTAAATCGAGTTGGTATTTGTGGTTTGTAGTTTTTGTTGGTTTATAGCATTTTGTTTGCGGTTGTTAGTGTGTTTAGTGCGTGTGGGTGTTAGGAAAAGTTGTTAGAAAGTTTTGTCCGAGAATTGACAAAGGGGGAGATTGTTAGGTCCCTAATTGTTCTAATTCTGCGAATAAGCTTGATTTAATTGAGTTGTAATTTTTCCTATTTTTTGGTCTTCCGCTCGAGCGGGAACGTCTCATCATAGTCAACACCATCTACTTGTGTATAGCCTTAAGTAACCAACCTAGATTTATTTCTAACCACAGTACCATTCTCATCAGATTTATTTTTAAATATCCACTTAGTACCTATCATATTCATGTCTCCAGGTCTGGGAATAAGAGTCCAAACTTTGTTACATTCAAATTGACCTATTTCTTCATGCATAGCATTAAACCAACTATCATCTAGTAAGGCCTCTTTAACATTTTTAGGTTCAATTAACGAAACATAGCACATGTGAGTTACGTCTTCCCGAACTTGTTTTCGGGTTTTCATTTGGTCTAAAACACTTCCAATTCCCAGTTGAAACGGATGATTCAGTTTTACCTGTACTGATGGTTTTAACTCTGGACTGATAGTGACTAGAGCATCAGAGGTGGTGTCTCTTTGTGCACTCTTTGGACTCGGACTTACCATTGAAGTTTCAAGGCTCAAATACAAGTAGAATTCCCTTCAATAACACAACATAGGAACATAATAAACATGATTCTCAACCTTAAATAGATCGTAACTCCTTTTCAGTAAAACATGTACAACTCAAACAATCATATTTCTTTCAATTTCTCATCTTCTCATGGGTAAGCAAAATAGATACACACATGTATATATATAGGAGTTCAAAATATGCAAGGATTAAAGATTAGAAGATAAGCCCTCTAAAGCTAACTCAAAATACTCTTAAAATACAAGAATCAACTCTCAATTTAAATAAATACAATAAATCTTAATGATTTCCATGGACATTTTCTCAAACAAAGTCTTATATCAAAACCCTAACTTATATGAGTGAAAAGCTTCATTTAAATGCTTGATGACAATCAATTGAAGGGAGTTTTAGGGTATTTGAGTTGATTTACACTCACCTTGAGCTCCAATCTTTGAACTCCCTCAAATTCTTCAAGCTCTTAGTTGATTCCCCCTTTCTTTCTCTCTTTTCTCTTCTCCTTTCTTCTTTCTCCAGGAGATATTTTTTTTTATGTTTTTGATTCTAAGTGTTGCCTCTAACTCATGTATCTCTTATACCCAAGGCTTAAACTTATGTGAGCCTAAAAAAAATTCAAGTTTATCTAAAGCTAGCTTAATTAAATCAATTTAATTCGTTATGAATCAAATTTTTACAAAAATTCATATTATGGCCTAAGAATCATGTTGATCAAAACTGTAAAGTCAATTTTGAGTTATCGCGCTTCTAAGGCTTCCAATTTCTAGTCCAAACGTCTCAATTTTAATAGATTTTTCTCATAACCAACAGATATAATTCCATAATCATATAATTCACATAATTAAACACAATTTCACATGGAATTTCACATCAAGCATATAAGAGGGTTGGGTTATTACATTCTTCCCCCCTTAAATAAGTTTGGTCCCAACTTGTTTTACCTTAAGTTGAAAATAATTATGGATACCGTTGTTTCATTTCCTCTTCTCATTCCCAAGTAGCTTCCTTGAATATTTCTAAATCCCTTCGCCGATGATCCGCATACTCTTTTGTCTGCTCTGAGCAGTTTTCAACCTTTCTTGAATAGTTTTAATTTTCTCTATTGTCAATTGTACAATCTCAGGCCCAAATAACGATTATCACCGACTTCGGTCCAACACACGGGAGAGCGACATTTTCTTCCATATAAAGCTTCGTAGGGTGCCATTCCTATGCTTGAGTGGTAACTATTGTTGTATGCAAACTCTGCCAATGGTAAATAAGTTTCCTAACTCCCTTGGAAGTCTAAAACACATATTTGAAGCATATCTGCTAATGTTTGTATTGTTCTCTCAAATTGGCCATCTGTTTGAGGATGGAAGGCCGTACTAAATTTTAGCTCCGTTCCCATAGCATCCTGTAGGCTCTGCCAAAATCTCAACACAAATTTCGGGTCTCAGTCGGACACAATTGAAACTGGAACACCATTTAGCCGCATAATTTCATTCACATAAACGGTAGTAAGTTTATCCGCATTGTATAGAGTTTTCACAGGTAGGAAATGGGCTGATTTGTTAGTCTATCAACAATAACCCATATGGAATTCATGCCTTGAGGAGTTTGGGGTAAGCCAACAATGAAATCCATAGTCAGATGTTCCCACTTCCACTCTAGGATTGGAAGGGGTTGAAGTAAACCCACCGATCTTTGGTGCTCCACTTTTACCTGCTGACATTGCAAACATTTTGAAACAAATTCTGTAATTTCTTTCTTCATACCAGGCCACCAAAAATTCTGCTTTAAATCTTGACACATCTTGGTATTACCAGGATGTATTGTAAATTTTGATGCATGTGCTTTTTCCATAATTTTCCTCTTAATTTCCGGCACATTTGGCATACATAGTCTATTTTGAAATTTCAACACCGAATTTTCAATACGAATCTGAGCTTCGGCTTTGTTTCCATTTCATCACAGATTTTCTTTAAAATCTCATCTTCTACTTGTCGTTGCTTAATTTCTTCAAGAAGTGTCGGTTGAGCTAACATTGCCGCCAATATTGCTTTTCAACCATGTAACAAAATTTCCACATTCATCTTTTCCAACTCAAGGAATAACTCCTTCTGTCCTGTGAGCAAACTTGCCAAATTCCCCATACCCTTTCGGCTAAGAGCATCAGCAATGGTATTGGCTTTATCGGGGTGGTAATGGATTTGCAGGTCATAATCTTTGATAAGTTCTAACCATCATCTTTGCCATATATTCAACTCCTTTTGGGTGAAGAAGTACTTGAGGCTCTTATGATCGGTGTAGATTTCACATGTAGTACCATACAAATAATGTCGCCATATCTTCAAAGCAAAGACGACTATAGCTAACTTGAGGTCGTGTGTGGGATAATTCTTTTCATGAGGCTTGAGTTGGCGAGAGGCGTATGCGATATCCCTCCCATTTTGCATGAGTACACAGTCTAATCCTTTGTAAGAAGCGTCACTGTAAATTACAGATCCCTCTGTGCCAGATGGTAAGGCAAGAACTGGTGCTGTAGTTAGCCTTGTCTTTAACTCTTGAAAGGCAGATTCTCGTTGTTCTGACCATTCAAACAAAACACCCTTTAGAGTCAATTGGGTAAGCGGCACAACAATTTTTGAAAAATCTTTGACAAATCGCCGGTAGTACTCTTCTAATCCTAAGAAGCTATGCACCTCTGTCACATTAGTATGAGTTGGCCAATTTACAATAGCTTCAATCTTGTGTGGGTTAATAGAAATGCCCTCCTTAGTTATTACATGTCCCAAGAATCCCACTTCATGTAGCCAAAACTCATATTTCTTTAATTTTGCATACAGTTTCTTATCTGGAAGGGTTTGAAGGATAAATTGTAAATGATTCTCATGAGCTTCCATACCTTGCGAATAAATGAGGATGTCATCAATGAACACAACTACAAAGTCATCTAAATAAGGCTTAAAAACACGATTCATTAAATCCATGAAGGCCGCCGGCGCATTGGTAACTCCAAATGGCATAACCAAAAATTCGTAATGCCCGTATTGGGTTCGAAAAACAATTTTCTCAATATCCTCGGCTTTGACCTTCAATTGGTGGTACTTGGACCTCAAATCTATTTTTGAAAAGACTTGTGCACCTTGTAGTTGATCAAATAAATCATCGATTCTAGGCAATGGGTACTTATTCTTGACAATTACTTTATTAAGTTCTCTATAGTCCACACACAACCAACCCTATCCTGTATTATGTTAATTAATCTTAATTATGATTGTGATTGTGTGCTTAATATGATTATGCGTGTTTTTGAATTTCTATCTGTTCACCGTAGGAAAATTTGTTCGATTCTTTGCTATAAAGATTTAATTGAAGGCCGTAGAGGTGTCAGAAAGTGAAATTGATTATACTTTTGTGCTTAGAATGATTTTTAGAACCTACAGTGAAATTAATTAAAACATTGATTCGGATCAAAATAATTAGATTCAATATGATTAAATTAGAGCACCATTACTTAGCCTTAATCAATTTGATAAGGCAAGACTATAAATATGCCTACATACACTCAAATTCCCTCTTTTGAACTCATCTTGGCTGAAATCACATTCTAGAGAGACAGAGAGAGGGCCGGTTTAGAGAGAGAGAGAGAGAAGCCATCCTTGTAGATTTTTGCAAGAGAACTCAAATTTTGGAAGGTTAGGCTCTAGAACTAGCTAATATTGTGAAGGTTGAAGCTCCTGGGTGAGTAACTGAGCATAAATTCATGAGTTTGAGTTTGTAATTTTGTAAATTCAAAGTTGAATGGTAATCAAGAACAAGAATTAAGTTGAATTTGATGAATTTGAAGTCATTATAAACATGCATGTAAAAGATTGCCATGAATTTGTGTATTTGAGCATGAAACATGTGATCCATGTTGAATGTTGATTAAGATTCATGCTTTTAATCATCTTTTGCATCACTTAAGTTGAGAATGGGAGTTATATTCCACATGCAAGCACAATTCATGGAGGTATAAGTTTTGGTTGAATGAATTTGAAGTATTGGAAATAAGTTTGGTATAAATTGAGTATACATGTAGTTACTTCATGGGAATTGAGCTTCATAATGTTGTAAATTTAGTATTTGTATCATGTTAGATGACGTACAAGTGAATTATGAGTCATAACAAGCAAGTTACATCAATTGGAACCAAGTTTGAAGCTTAAACAGAGTTCTGGAAAACCCAGAATTCGGCTTGTTCGCTCGAGCTGGGAAAGTGCTGCTCGAGCGTAGAAAACGAGGAGGCTCGAGCGTATCTCGTTTTGCAAAGATTCTCGCCCAAGCGACGAAAGCCTCACTCGAGCATAAATTGCAAGCAACTAGTACTTTTGCAGACAAAAGAGGTCCACTCGAGTGGCCAAAGCTGCGCTCGAGTGGAGAGCTCTATTTCAGAAATTTTAAAAAGTCATTGTGTTTTGTTTTCCATTCTCTTTCATTTCTAAGCACTCTTAGGCATGCATTGGGCATTGTAAATGACCTAAAAGGATAAGAAAGAGACCTAAGAGAAATAAATAAATTAAGAATGGAATGAATCGCTTGTGACGCAATGTGTTATGAAATGTGTGGGGTCAAGCGCAAGGATAAATGATCTAGCAGATCACTGTGAGTAATATTTTAGTAAAGATATGTTCAAGTACGTTATTTTCCAAACGTTACTTCTGCATGAGCCTCATGGATTTATATTTTGAATTATGGATGAAGATGTTAGTCTTTTGCATAAGACTAATTAAATATGAATGTGATCATGATCACGGCTATAAGACACACATAAATACGAATGTGAGAATGATTGGGCCAAAGGTAGTTTGATATGGATGATTGGGCCAAAGGCCATTTGATATAGATCATTGGGCCAAAGGCCGTTTGACATAAATGATTGGGCCAAAGGCCGTTTGACATGAATGATTGGGCCAAAGGTCGTTTGACATGAATGATTGAGCCAAAGGCTGTTTGAAATGAATGAAGGGGCCAAAGGCCATTTGACACGAACAAATTGGGCCTGAGGCCGTTTGATGTATTATATAGAAACATAAATGGGCCTATGGCTGTTTGATATGACTGCTACAAATTTCATTCATGTACTCTTTTATTTTGATATTATTCACAAGGCTATCGCTCACTCTCATTTATGTGTGTGTACATGAGCAAAGAGATGTCCAAACCCAACCTCAGTGATAGACATAAGAGAAGTCAAGTTTTATGGACTCAGCCCGAACGTCTCACGCATGAGACTTTGTTTCATTTCTTTTGTTTTGATTCCCTTTTTGTTACCTTGGTGAATATGTTGGATCACCTTGTATATAAGCTTTTTGTTTGGCTGACTGAATGTTTGAAAGTTCCTGGACATATAAGATGTTAATTCTGGCGACTACATGTGTGAGTTATTATGAAATGTTAATGAAGTGTTTTGCGTTATCATGTAAGCACAGCTCATTGGACAAAAATTTTAAGTCTGCTTCCGTTTGGCCCCTAATATATGTTTGATATTGATTGAGGTCGTAGGTAATCTCATGATTACTGGCCGGTTATGACCTTAATCCATAGGAGCAGGTTTGGGTCATGACAGAGTGGTATCAGAGCACAAGTTAATAACTCACACACTTGTCCAAATGAGCAATAAGCATCTAGAAAAGATCTAGGATGCATTCATGTGATAAGTATAAACTTGAAGGCATCGAATATATGCTTAAATGTCTTGAAACGAATGACTATGTGCTATATGTTTTGTGATACTTGCTTTGTGAATTATTTGAATACGTATACTCTTTCATATATGCATACTTGTGAACATTTTCGTATAAGGAATAATGCAAGTTTAATCAGATAATGGTGAGAACAACAGGTGATGAGTTAGAGGAGTCTTCTACTGCCAGAATGGATAGGATGGAAAGATTGATATAGGATATGGCAGAAACATTGAGGCAACAACAACAGTGACAGCAACAGTGGCAACCGCCACACTCTCTGCCTCCGTCTCCAGTGCCGCCTATACAAGATCCACAGAATGATGACCGAACAATAGCTCTCACCAAAGAGTTTAAGAAAATGAAACCGCCATAGTTTCATGGGGGATTGAATCCATTAAAGGTTGAAGCATGGGTCCTCGACATAGAGAAACTGCTTGAGGTATTTCCTTGTCTAGAGACCTAGAACGTGTTGCTAGCCACCTTTACTCTTGAAGAGGAGGCAAGAAGATGGTGGATGTTAATGCGTGAAAGCAATAAAGATATTGGTTGGGCACGATTTTTGGAGATTTTCTACGACAAATACTTTCCACAATCTGTCTGTGACAGGAAAGTGTTAGAGTTTATGGGACTTAAGCAAGATAGCATGACCATAGCTGAGTATGAGGCCAAGTTTACTGAATTGGCCAGATTTGCACCGCATATGGTCGATACCGACTTCAAGAAAACGAGACATTTTGAAGGAGGGCTTCGGGATGATATCTTAGAGAAAGTGAATGTACTCAAGCTAGAAACCTATATTGAAGTGTTAGACTGGGCCATAATATCAGAAGCTAATATAGCCAGACAGGCCAAATCATCAACTGACTGGAAAAGTAGTAAAAGACAAGGCTTCTTTTCAAAGAAGTAGAATACGGGCTCCTTAAGTACCTCGAATTCTTCCAGAGACACATCCCCAATATGCAACCTGTGTGGTAAAAGGCATCGTGGGGTTTGTTATTGTATATTAGGGGGCCTGTTTTAAGTGTGGTAAGACAGGACACATGGCCAGAGATTATAATCAAAGTAGTGGGAAGTTAGCTGCTAGCTCAACTGCATCAATTCCAAAACTGGGAAACACTACAAGGCCTACTACTACCAGAGATACCGTGAGGCAAGGGAGAGTCTTTGCACTTGTTCTAGGCGATACACGGAACACATAAGCCGTTGTCTTAGGTACCATCTCTATATGCAACCAGGATGCTTTTGTATTAATCGACTCCGGATCAACACACTCTTTCGTAACTTATGCATTTGCATCTAGATTGAGCAGACCTTTAGAATCATTGCCATATGTGTTATGTATATCTGCTCCATCCGAGGAATCTGTGTTGTGTACATCTGTATGTCGATTTTGTGATATGTGTATTGGGAATGCTACTTTATACGTAGATTTATTACCCTTGGACTTTAGACATTTTGCTATAATCTTAGGCATGGCTGGCTAACTAAATACTGTGCCACCATTGATTATGTAACGAAACAAGTTGCATTTAGATCACCAGGACAAGAAGAAATTGTGTTTGAGGGTAATGGGGTGATGCCACCACCTTATTTGATATCTGCAATGAAAGCATGTAAATTGATCAAGAAAGGGTGTTAGGGCTATTTGTGTTGTATATTGTCTGAACAATCTGTGAATGTTGAATTGAACAGTATTCCAGTTATTAGAGAATTTCTAGATGTGTTCCCAGATGAATTGCCAGGAGAATTGGTTGACAGGGAAATAGAGTTTACTATTGATGTTGTGCCAGGTACTCAGCCTATTTCAAAAACCCCTTACAGAATGGCTACTGCTGAAATGAAAAAAATTAAAAGAACAACTGCAAGATTTTCTTGACAAAGGATTTATCCAACCAAGTACTTCACCATGGGGTGCACAAGTATTATTTGTGAAAAAGAAGGATGGAACCTTACGCCTATGTATTGACTATCGAGAATTGAAGAAAGTAACGGTAAAGAATAAATATCCCTTACCCCGTATTGATGACTTGTATGATCAGTTGCAGGACTCACAAGTATTTTAAAATTGATTTGAGATCCGGGTACCACCAGTTGAAAGTAAAGGTAGAAGATGTTGAGAAAACTGCATTCAGAACGAGGTATGGTTATTATCAATTCCTTGTTATGCCATTTGGAGTGACTAATGCCCCCGCAACATTTATGGATCTTATGAACCGAATTTTGAAACCTTACCTCGATGAATTTGTTGTAATATTTATTGATGATATTCTGATATATTCGAAGAATAGACCTGAACATGAACACCATTTGAGAACTGTCTTGCAAACACTTAAAGAAAAGAAGTTATTTGCCAAACTAAAGAAATGTGAATTTTGGTTGGATGAAGTTATTTTATTAGGGCAGGTTATCAACAAGGAGGGGACTTCAGTAGACCCATAGAAGATAGAGGCAATTGTGAATTGGCCTACTCCAACGACTGTAATAGAAGTCCACAGTTTCATGGGCCTGGCCGAATATTACAAGCTGTTTGTAAAGGATTTTTCAAAAATAGCTGTACCACTTACCCAACTCACACGCAAAGGACAACCATTTGAGTGGACTGATGAAAGAGAGTCTGCCTTTCAGGAATTGAAGACAAGACTAACCACTACACCAGTTTTGACATTGCCCTCAGGTATGGAAAACTTTGTGATATATAGTGACGCCTCTTATAAAGGTTTGGGCAGTGTATTAATGCAGAATGCGTGAGTAATTACTTATGCCTCCCAACAATTGAGGCCACATGAGAAGAAC